>JAAGKR010000729.1:150265-168236 GCA_011419295.1 Clarias macrocephalus | reverse complement strand
CATTGTTTCTGTGCAGGTTATAATATTACAGCTATAACAGTTTGCATTTCATAGAAATAGAAAATAGCTAAATGAAAAAAGAAATAGTGTGAAAAAAACCAAATTTATATTGAAAACAAACCAGATTTTGATGTTCACTCATCTCATCGTCTATATCGCTTTATCTTGTATACAGGGTCGCAGGGGCATGGAGCCTATTCACTGCAAGACGGGATACACCCTGGATGGGGTGGCTATCCATCGCATGGCACACACACATACACACACATATACACACACGCTCATTCAGACACTACAGGCAGTTTGGGAATGCCAATTAGCCTGACCTGCATGTCTTTGGACTGTAGGAGGAACCTGGAGTTTGTTTTATTTCCTTGACCTACAATTAACAATGATCAAAGTAAACAGATTATCACAATGAGGTTAAAAGTTAAACTACCTCGACTGGTGATGCTCTCCTGATTGGCCTCACTCAGATGGGCAACACTGCCTTGGTTGGAGCCTGCACTCATGCTTTCTCCATCCATAGAATTCCAAGCTAGCAACGTGGCCTCGGATATTGCAAACTGCTGCATAACACCTTAAAAACAACAAGAAACAGGGATGAGTGCGTTATCACCTCAGTTTCCGGATTAGAACCAGGAATATACCAAGTTGTTTCATCTCGTAATAGACAAAGCTGTGATGAAACATGTGGTAGCTGAGTGGTTAAAAAAACTACACCTAAAAACACATATCAAAGTCAGTCACGTACAGTTAGTTCAAGCCTCTTTTACATTTCCATGGTTTGCATTCTTGAATGCAATCAAAGCATATATTCTCCCTCCTACTCATTCTGCTCAATTTTTACATCTTATATTCCCAGCACAGTACGAGGCGTCATCATAAACTTCCTCTGAAACCCGAATAATGAGGACAAGTGCTGAGACAGCTGAGACACAATATTATAAATATGAGATAAAAAGAGCTCTGCACACCACTACTATATTCACACCATCACTATAAATAAAAATCATAATCCTCTCACACTGATTTATATTCAAACAAGTTGCACAACAGGCATAAGGGGTGTTGAGCGTCTTTTGTTCGTAATACCTGATGCAATGTGAAGCACAAGCAACACAAGCATCTACACTGTAGCTGCACATACAGTACATGCAGATTCCTGATGTTGATTTTGACTCTTACACTTTTCTCCTTACCTGCTGCAAAGCGTGCCTCCTTCTCTCCATCACTAAGGTCACTGTAGGCATCGTTCTCCAGCTTGCGTTCTTGCTGAAGATTGCGAGTGGAGAACCGACCAACACTGGAGCCTCCTGCTCCCACTGTCTGCATGCCCCAGTTCTGCCACTCTATCATATGAGCCACGCGGCCCTGTGCCATGGCTGTTGGCTTTGTCACCTTGTCCTTCATAGAACGCGTCACTCCTGCAGTGAAAAGATGGAAAGACAAGTAAGAGATGGTGACATATATATATTTTTAAAAATCAAGTATTGCAAAGATGGTGGGGATAAGGGAAGAGTTTTGTATTTGGTGAGATGCAAGTGCTATTAAAGGTGAAAGGTAACATGGTTTTGATACACACTTGGGAGCTGAATTGAGGTGACAAATGAAGTGGAATAGTGGAGGCTTTGAATTGATTAGGTGAATGTAAAGCTATTTTCTAATACGACTGTGTGCAAATTAATTTGGGGAAAGAAAATGGTTATGACAGATGAAGGTGAATTGTAGAAGGTTAATTGGCGAAAGATGAGGGTGCAGTTTGAGGAATGACACTGTGGCTTGTTGGAATAATCTGTCTGTCTGCACTATGACTAATCTACACCAGGTTTAGGGCATCTACGGCTGTAAATATCTTGTATTATATTGCATGAACCAAATTTGTACTAAGCCTAAACTATGGTATAATAAACTGCAGATTTTCACTCTATATATGGACGCTTATATAAGATTCATGGGAGAAATGGTCTCATCAATTATTTAAACTCGTAATGCCAGTGTTCTATTATAAATCTGGCATCAGCAGCCCTAATGACCTCACCTACCATAATCTGAAATGAATTGATGATTATAAATTAAATATTAAAGGGGGAAAAAGAGGGGGAAAAAACATCAAACTGCACTGTACTTCAGTACACATACATGATAATCTGAGAGACAGAAAGACACTAATACATCACGAAACACTGACTGATCTCCACGCTGCACTCCACAAGCACTTAACACACAAAAATAACTGCAATTCCCGTCCATCACCACTCCCGAAACAACAAGCCATAGAAAAAAAAATGTGTTGTGGGTAGTGTATTTCTTTCTGAGTAAGCATCTCTTGTGATATCTGATATTCCACCAATGCATTACACATGCCATTGGCGAGCATTGTTAATGGAAACAGGGAGTGAAAAGGGCACCCACGAGGGGCCATGTTGCCTCCATCTCCACCCACTCAGACTGGAGCCAACATGGGGTCAGTTACCAGTTTAAAGGACAGACACACACCTGACACACCTGACAGTGAGGACTTAGCCAGAGCACCAATGCTGTAGGCGTTGGAATTCCGCTTCTTTAGCCGGGGCAAAATGGAGGTCGTGTCCTCCATGGATAGCTGGATGGGAAGAAGATAGTGGAGATAGAGAGAAAAAAAAAAGAGAGAGGGAATGGGGAGAAAAAAGAAGGTGCAGCAGAAGAGGAACAGTGAGGGAGCAGGATATGCACCTCAGCAGAGAGGATGGGGAAAATTGAGTGTGAAATTTTATGAATATTTGGAGGGATAGAAAGGGCAGAGGTGATGGGAGAAGTGGTGATAGACACAGAGTTAGTGTTTCTTACGTGAGTGTGAATTACTACATTTCCCAACAGTCTGCTGGTCAGTGTCTGTCCCCTTGCTTTTGGGAATTGTAGTTTGTGGCATTCTGGTTAGCAATAAGCTCGACCATAGTGCAACAAAGTCATTGTACAGAGAGAGAGAGAGAGAGAGAGAGAGAGCCCAGAGGTACTGCAATGAAGGGTGAAGGAAAGAGCTAAACTATCTGATGTGAGTTTTGAAGAAAAGCAAAGGAAAGAAAGAAAGGCATAATGAGCGGACTGATAATTACAACACTTACATTGATTCCATCCCATGAAAAGTCTGTTCGGCCATGCTGAGGGAAAGAGGGGAAGGAAAATGGGGAAAGGGAGGAATAAGGAAAGAGGAGAAGACAGCAAGAATGGCAACAGTAGAAAGGAGACAGGAGGAAGGAAAGAGGGATTGTGACAGAAGAAGGCAATTTTAAAAATATGCGAAGTAGAAAGAGGTATAGAAGAAGGAAAGGGAAAGAGACGGAATCTTTGTTCAAGACAGAAAACAGAGGTGGAACTATGTTGCGTTTGTATGTCAGAGTGTATTGTTGGAATTGCCACCGATGCCTATTACACATTATTAAAGTGAGAAAGAAAATGTAAAACACAAACCAGCTCCGTCTTATCTCGGCATAAAGACAGAAACCGAGACTGTTCTGGGAGCGAAGCCGTGTTAGGGAAAAACTATATTAAGGTTCATGAAACAAAACCAAATCTTGACTGCCATAAAATAACTTAATGATTGCTATTCCTGTGTGTATTACTTATTACTAGTCACCATGTACTAATTTAAGATTAGGCAAGGCAGTTATTTTTTTAATAGGCACAATAATGTGTTATTAAATCAACTTCTCATACAGACCAAAAAATATTTAAAAACCACCTTCCACAATGCTGTGCTTTGAACAAGGTCATGTCTATTTTGCACAGATTCAGAAGAGAACCTGCTTTATATGGTTGTCACACACTACAAAACACCAGAGCCTGCATGGTATCTAGCATATAAAACAGCAGGAGACAATTGTATGTTATTGCTTTAACAGTATAGATGCAAGTTTTCTATTTTCTGTATGAGAGATTTATATCTAATATCTTGAATATACCTAGACGCATTAATAGTATTACAAATGATCTATTTAGCTCTTTCTCTCTCGCTCTCTTATGGTGTTTGTGTGTATATTGTTTTCACTACACGAGGCTATTTCACTGCGGGATCCTGACCCAGCGCTGTGAGCCCGCAAGCATTTTAAAGCTGCCTGAAGTGATGCGCCACCACCGCTATTACAGTACCATATGCATCATGTGGACCACTCACTCCAGGTTGGCAGTAATAGGTCACGTGACCTTCATATACAGGATGCATCCATTACATTCAAGAAAAGAAAAAAAAAACAATGGAACAATAGCTTTTTCTTTTCGGAGAGTGCAATACTGAATACTGGATTACATCACCTCTGTTTGCTCGCACAGGGCTTGACCTAAGGACTCACTCCTGAGGGATGTCCAGGTGTCCAGAACAATTGCGTATCTGATTCAAAGGGAAGACACTCTCCTGTTGCAAGCACGTGACTCTTGATTATGTAAGATCTGAGAATTCTACAGTGGTGTGTCATTAAATGTGCAGCCTGTTTAGTGAAACTTTGCATTCTTTGCGAGAGCACATTCTTCTGACACTTTTAGGAGGAGATGTCTCTGGAATTTTAATAAACTGCAATTCAGGAATTGATGTCCTGAAACTTTTTTGGCATAAAATCTTTTTCTATACTTTTTTATGCACATGCAGGGAACACTGAAATGAAACTCAAGATGATAAGCAAGCTGTCTAGTTGGATATGAGCATTATGTGCAATAGCGATTGCTGTGTGCTGTGTGTGTGTGTGTGTGTGTGTGTGTCTAAACAACAAGCAACCAAAACACTACATTATCACATTACAAGAGCACCTGTCAAATGGTGAGATATATTTGGCAGCAAACAAGTGAACAGTGGGTATGTGTAAGGATCTGAGCGACTTTGACAAGGGCCAAATAATGATGGCCAGATGACTGCGACACAGCATTCCCAAAGCAGCAGGTGTGGGGTGTTTGTCGTCTGCAGTGGCTTGTACTTAGAACGAATAACTATTTAACCTGGTGACAGAGCCACGGATGTCCAAGGCTCTTTGATGCACGCGGGAAGCAACGGCTAGCCCATTTGGTTCGATCCCACTACTAACACAAACTGCTGAAAAAGTTAAAGCTGGCTAGGACACGAAGGTGTCGGAACAAACAGTGCATCACAGCTTGCTGAATATGAAGCCTCGTAACTGCAGACAGAGTGTCCATGGTGATCTCTATTCACTACCGAAAAAAACATACAATGGGCATGTGAGCATGGAAAATAGACCATAGGCCAATAAAAGAAGGTGTCCTGATGCAGAGAATCATGTTTCCTTTTACATCATGTGGATTGCCGGGGGCGTGTGCTTTGTTTACCTGGGGAAGAGATGGCAGCAGGATGCACTATGGGAAGAAGGCAAGCTTGGCAGAGGCAGTAGGATGCCCTGGGCAGTGTTTTGCTGGGAATCCTTGCATCTTGGCAGTCATGTGAATATAAGCATACCATTGTACCACCTACGTAAACATTGCTGCAGATTAAATACACCCCTTTGTGCCAATGATAATTGCCAATGGCAGCAGCAGTATAATGCTCCTGCCACAGTGCAAAAATTACTCAGGAATGGTCTGAGGAACATGACAAAGTGTTAAGCATTGACTTGGCCTCCAAATTCTCCAGATCTCAGTCTGATCAAGCATCTGTGGAATGTGCTGGACGAACACGTCTGATTCATTTGCTGCTAACAGCCAAGTGCCAGATGCCACAGCATTGCTTCCGAGGTCTTGTGGAGACGGTGCCTCAGCTCAGAGCCGGTTTGGCATATCACAGCGGGAACCTACACAATATTAGGCAGGTGTTTTGTGTGTGCAGTTATATATATATAGTCAGGTTTGTAGGCCTGCACACACTTTCTCAGTCCTGCCAACAAATTTTCTATTGGATTGAGGTCAGTGCCACTCCAATAGCTCAACTTTATTATGCTTAAGCTATTTTGCCACCACTTTGGAAGTATACTTGGGGTCATTGTCCATTTTGAAGAAACAGTTGTGACCAAGCTTTCCTAATTGTTGTCTTCTATCTATATTATGAAATGTACTTGTCCCTCCTAAAGCAAAGCAACCCCATCCTAATGATTTATCCTTTTTCCTCAACAGGAAAACATGTTTGAACCCGGGACCTTGCAATCCAAAGTTGGAAGGTTCCAAAGTGTTATAGTGAATTATAAGTGAAACAATCTATCTGTAAACAGTTGTTGGTAAAATTACCTGTGCCATATATAAAGTAAATGTCTTTCCGAAACTATAGTTTGTTAACATGAAGTCTGTGGAGTGGTTAAAAGATTTTAACTTTCTGTACAAAGTTTTAATGATTTTAACCTCAACTTCCGACTTCATCTGTTAACTGCTATGTTAACTACTTTGGCACCTAAGTTCTGCAACAAAAAAGCATTCATGGTATCATCCAAAAATCACAAATGATGCCATTCATGACCAGGAGCCCAAAAAAAGCAAAACTAGTCATGATCTCAAGGAGGGAGCTGTGGTTTCCACTCTTTACTTGATCAATCACAAAGATACCAATTAATCATGGGCTCATGCATGCGGAAATTGGTGCACAGCATTCCCCTCCTTGTGTGTTATGTCGCCTCCGACATTGAATGAACTGCAGTTTGAAAAGATGCGGCTTGCCTGATGCGTGGGAATTGGCTGTGACTAAATTAGGGAGAATACTGGAGAAAGAAAAAACTCCAAAAATCTTCCATTGAAGTGTATACTGTATGTTCAGACGACACTCTGGATGGAGGATAAGGTTTTGCACGAACGTTCAGTACTCATGCCAGCTCAAGTGCAGACAGTCACTCTGACATCCATATAAATTGATAAAATATTCCAATTTACTTAGGTTCCTGTCGATAATATAATTTGTAATAAAACGTGTTACATTAAATTACAAATTAAGACAAGATGAAAGCATTTTCTCTAGTGATCTCTGATTTTTTTTTTTTTTTACACCACCGTATGTATATTTTGTGAGATGGAGCTGATGATACTGATGAAGTAGTATCATGCATCAATGTTTAAATATTTACAAAATGATCAATCATGGAACACGTGGCATCACATTGTGTTCAGGGTTAAGCTGAATAGGATTAACACAACAGTGTGTATATCTCATTTTTTCAGTTGATATGGCATTTTAGATGGAGTGCTAACACTTTCTCATCATCACTAAACAGCACGTCTGTGCCAGTCGGTTGTACCTAAAAGATATAATCTTATATCCACTGACTGCTTATTGAATATATTGTTGGACCTTGTCCCGTGGTTATGATTATGTGTCTGGATAAGGTTTTTAGGAAGACTTCTGAGAGAGTGTCTGAGTGTGAAAGTCCTTGAGCTGACAGAGGAATTTGTCATTAATATCTGATAAGCCTATTTCAGTGTGAATGTCATTAAGTATTCTTCAATCATCTATCTACTTCCAAAACAGTAGATTTAGTGTTTTATGTTATGAACTGTCATGTACGTGTATCGGTAAGTTGTATATATTGTATCAATAGCGAGGGAAAAGCGAAGATGGAAAAGGAGAAGAAGAGATGGCTGCAAGGTAGTGTTGCAATGATGATGCTTATGCCACAAGGACAGTCCAATAACATCCTAAATCACAGCCTGATACAGAACCTGACACTGAACCTTCTATTCATCTTAATATAGAACACATCTTGGTTTAGATTAGCATAATTACTAGAATGAACATACTGTAGAGAAACGACAGTAATAAGCATAACACATTTATTAATATATATTTAACATATATATATTTAAAAAAAAATTTCATATCAGCCATGGAGAACAGCTGCCATGTTTCCTGATGTTTCTCTTTGACCTGCTTCTCAGAGTGGGCCACTTCATTCACCTGTACACTGTACATGGGCTTCATGTACGATTCATCTGTTACAGTATTGTACTGTATTTATTTTGTCAAACTTACCTGTTCCCCATCCTTCTGTACTGGAACCCCATCTGCCGCTTTAGGAAAAAGGAGAGAATTAAAAAAAAAACTAATTAGGGAAGGGCTTGACAGAATAAAACAAATAAACAGGTGAATCATCAGGTGTTGGTTTGTTTCAATAATGGCTACACATAAGCTCTGTGCTTCTCATAGTGTTCCTGTCAACACTCCCTCTCGTATGAACCTGGGAAATGATTGACAGTGTAATTGAATCACATCCCAACACCTTTCGCCTAAGTGCACACCCACTGCGCTTTCATCATGAGCTCAGCTTGACCTGTAAAAAAAAAAAAAAAAAAAGAGAGTCTAACCACAAAGGCAGAAAGGAAAAGGAATGTGTAAGCAAAGAGAATAGTGAATTAGCCAAAAGAAAAAAGAAAAAAAAGAAAAGAAGAAGAGCTAAAACGTATGCATATTAAGAAGGATCTAGGCTCACTTTCTCTTTCTGTCTCTCTAAGGGTTTTCAGGCTCTCACTTACAGAACTACAACAGATTACATAAGCTCTCACATATGAGCCAGCTTCATAATTACAACCACAGATAAATTATGCAGCCTATCACACACACACACACACACACACACACACACACACACACACACACACACACAAATGGCATCTTCACTAACAGGAGCAAAGAGTCACCTGCACTAGGGTTTCTCTAACAAATTCTATTCGTTTTATTTATTTCATTTTTCAACCCTCCGTACTAAAAGTGCAATGCTAATTAAAGATGACTTAATTACATAGGGGCCTCTGATAATTAGGTTCCAGCACATCCCTGGTCTCTGAGCGGCTTTTCGTTATTTAATTGTTATTGGTATTTTAGTGCAGTGTTACTTTAGCATCATGAGCCTTGTGCAGGTCTGTGATCTAATACTGTGTATGTTTCAGAGTATTATTGAAGAGGATTAAAGTGGTGGATCACACTCTTGGTTTCGTTAATGTCACTCTGTAGTTAATTAAAAACATCCCAAATTACCTTAGCACAAGATTAGTGCATCAACGTAGATGTTGCAAGGACTGTACAAATCCGATAACTGTGTATAAACGTTAGAGGAGCGATCCTGTTCAAATCAAATCCGCTATGCCAATCAGGAGTTTTCTTGTCGATGTTCCTGTTTAAAGTGCCTGTACTTTAAAGTGTTACTGTTAAAGTGCCTGTATACCCATCATCATTTTGTGTTAGTGTTCTAACCAATACACAGTCTTCTTAAGCTGGATGATATGGTGTCTGTGTACTTGTAGTACCCTGTCTCTGTTTGTACCTTGATGTATTTTTAATGACAGTGCCTTTTGGGAGTGTCCATTAAAAGCATGCTCAGCCCTACAGCCAACCTCTCACTCCTCACTCTCACTGTATGTGCTATGGACCTCGTCAATATCCACATGATCAAAGTGACCATTAAAGGAGGATTATTCATCCGCACCTATCTCCTGGTAAATATAACTGCATATATATATATATATATATATATATATATATATATATATATATACTGTATATCCTAGGAAAATGTTAGACCACAACAAGTCTCAAGGTTTACCACATCATTCTTTCAAAAGATATTCCCTCTATTGTTTTTATGATGGTGTTAGAGAGTGATGTTTAACTTGCCAGTCTAAAATCCTCCATAAGCGCTCAACTGGGTTACAAAACTGGGATTTGGAGGCCAAAGAATTAGATTTACATAATTTTCATGCTCATCAGTCTATTCAGTGAGCCCGTGTACCCTGTAGATACAGTAGGGCCTTTCCCTTTTTTTTATGTTGTTGGAAAAGACCATTTCCAACAAGAGGGACATGTTCGTCATAGAATAAAAGGGATCAGTTAAAATAACATTGCATTTCTTAGCAGCAACCCTTTCTCCTGATGGGTCAAGCTGATTCACGCCCTTCACAGCATATCAGAGTCCTTTAGTTTGTGAATCATCCAAAGGTGAAATGCTTGAAAAATCCCTAAGCAACTAAACTCAAAAAACAAGCCTCTTCAATGTTATTGCTATGTATTTTATTTTGATTTTGTTCAGTAGGGACCATGAAGGGCATGCAGTGTGCAACGTCCTTTAAATGTCAGTAACATTATACGAGTATGTGATAGTGGAGGCATGGGGAAGTCAGAAAAATCATCTGTAAAGTCTGTAAAAACCTGTGCTAGAAACCCATTAACACTGTCACAAGTTACAGGCCAGTTCATGCAATCCACTTTGAAAGGCATTGTATGATCACTCGCTATCATGACAAATTCACCTTACAAACCCCTGCATCTGAACTAAATGTGCAAGTACAGGTCGGTAGAGGAGACCTGTTTTCCTAATATGAAAATCAAACCGTGCAGTCTTTGCCTTCTTTTGGAGTCCTTCCAAAGTTTGAGTAATCCCAGACCATAAAAAGCTACAGATTATTTCTATCTGCAAGTAGTGTGTTCTGGTTGTCAGACTTGTCTGTGACATTTTAGCAGTAGCAGACACACCAGGGTGAACTCAAAGCTACCTAAATAAGAAAGCAAACACACCCAGATGTCTTCGGCATGGTATCCAAACAATGTTATATAAAGTGCAGAACAATTTATAGCTATTTGTTCGTATCTTGTATTAGGATCAGACGGAATAATACAAAAGCACAGAATCAGTGTCGAGTAACTCTGTAACGCGTGAAAAAGAATAATGTGTAATTACAGAGAGAGCAAGCTGACATTTATCTATGCACTCAGCACTGCTGCAGCTAAAACTGGTATGAAAAAGCATGAGTCATCTTAACATGAAAATATGGGGCTATGATTTAATTACTCTGCAATTTAGGTGATTCGCCATCATTCAGAGAATAAGTGTCATCAAGTGTGTCTTGTTACAGTACGTATATTTATTAACTAATATTAGAAAGCCTACAGTAAAGTAGATACGTGAAATATTTTTCATACGACTAACAAATTATAGATAGGTAGATAGATAGACAGATAGATAATGTTTTGATGTTATCATGCTTTTTGGGATGGGCTGCCCAAAGAAAAGTCACTGATGCTGAGAATGACCTCTGGTTAAGGGTTCATGACTTCCAATGTCCACAACCTGGTTTACTGTACCAATTACAGTACCTACTGTGTCCCCAGAAGCAATCCAAAAAATACTGAAATGGCAGCTCTGTGAAGGGCGTTCAAGTCAAACCGGGACTTGTGATGAAATTTCTTGTGAATAAAAGTGTAACTCGATTAACATTAACAGAAGACTTTAAGCACAATATGGTGATGAGACTCTTTGCCACAGTAAAACTTTTGAATGGTGCAAACTTTTTAAACAAGCCTGTTCGACCTTGCATGACGATCCCGGTAAAGGTGGTTAGGCACCCACTGCAGTCATTCCTGTGGACATTTAGGGAGTTCAACAAAATTAGGAAAAAAAAAACTGGTCTGGTTTGAGCACCAAAGGCGTTCTGTTTTTGCAGGACAACGCACAACCTCATACGGCCCACCGTGTCACTTGCACATTACAGGGCCTTGTCTGGGTGTTATTGCCACATCCCCCATGCAGTCCTGACCTTGCTCCAAACCATTTTCACATTTATGGTCCCGGGAGGCCAGGGTTTTAGACATGAAGCAGGCAGTCTGATCATGGCTCTAACAGACCGGGAAAACTTTCAAAATTCAAAATTCAAAACTAATTTTTTAAGTATTGAAAAATCACTCTTAATCTATTGTAGAAAAATACATAGTATTGTTTTATTTGTCTCCTTTTCATTTTAAGGATAACAGTATTAGGCCAGGGGGCACAGCTGCTCATCAGTTAATACAGTTGTTTCACACTTTCAGGATTTATTGTATTTGTGCATAAGATTTGCATGTTCTCCCACGGTTTGTGAGTATTCTGCTTTCCATCTACAGTAGTGTATAATTGGTTGTGTGAGTGTGTGCACCTGTGTCCTGAGCACCCCATTGAGGGTGTCCCCGTCTTATGCTCTGACCTCAAAAGACATCATAGGCATATATATTTATTGTATGCATTACAGTAGCATATATACTATGGATTATCTTCACACTAAACACGATTATAAGGTGCCATTTTCAAGAATCTTAGCATTTCAGTGGTATATATTCACCTGTACACTATGGATACAATCTCTTTTGAGCAGAAGCATGTAAATCAACTGGGTGTCCTAGCGTTATCACTGACTGCTCTTGAACATGAAGTAACTGATGAGTCGCCGCTGTAATTACTTAACCATGGCCCCTTGACACATGAGGCCAAGTCATCCCATAATTTATGTTGTAACCAGGAGACATTTGGCCGCTGAAACTCAATGGTTGTGTACGGCTCAAGGAAGTCTACGGTTCAAGGCTCCTCACACCTCCTTACAGCTGCCAGTTTGACCGACAGGAACTTAAATTCTGAATCGGGCTGCAGTCTTAATTCCCCATAATGCACGGCTTGGTGGTTTTCGCCATAATGGAGTGTTGCAGATGCGGCACGCAGCAATAACAGCTGATCACGTGACCACAGCTGAGCGCTTCTGCCTTATTAGCGAATATCGCGCGACTCCCCAGCGGCGAAACCACGGAGAGAGAGAGAGAGAGAGAGAGAGAGAGAGAGATGTGGCTATATGCAAAATCTCATAGCAGGCCTGCGTTGGGTTGAGTTTTTTTGCTACACTAAGAGGAATGAGGCAAGAAAAAAACGAAATCATGCCATTTATATTTCTGATGTCAAAAATGAGGCGGGGCAAAGATAAAAACAGGAAATTGCAAAGGACACAAATAAGGTCATTTTAAACATTTCTGTCTAAAACTAAAATGATAATGATTGTAAATGACTCAATTTATGATGCAATTGTAAATAATTTTGACTTACTTATTTTCATATTGCCCCACTTCATAAAAAAAGGAAAAGAAAAAAGGAAAGAAATGGAAGGAAGGAATATGTAGGAAATGAAATGTCAGTATACATTTTTCTGTAATGGAGGTTCTATAGCAGAGCAGCTTCAGAAATCATGCACTTGGATAGCCTGCATGATAATAAGCGCTTATTAGAAAAACTGTAATTTTGATCTGTATTCATTTGTTCATTCACTTATTCACGCTGGAGGATCTCACACCAGGTCTGAGGTGGTATCCACCCTGGATGTGATATGGGAGTGCTATCTGCTCAACCAACAGACTGTCCTTACCAATTATTCTTCTTTCAATTACTGAAATAATGGACTAATTAAAAAGGTGCAATACAAGCCATCTAAGACTCAATAGGTGCATTTGAAATGACCTTCCACATGGCTGCTGGGGGGATCTCAATTAAATTTCCCATTCGCAGACTTTTATCTATTTATGCATTTATGTATGTATGTATGTATGTATGTATGTATGTATGTCTTTATTTATTTTAACTGCACATAATGTCTGTGAAGATAATATGCATCATTTTTCTTTTTTTAAAAAAAAGCTTATTTATGGTCACATTTATCTAAATAATTCTGCTCCAGCTGATCTCACACTGTCAAAACTAGAACCGTACAAACAAAAATCCATCGCCAAGGAGCTGCCTGTGACTGTTATAAGCTGTGAGACCTGGTCCTGATGCCCAGAGACTGACAGCTATGGATTACTGGCAGTCCCTCTTTGAACATCTCCGTCGCCTATCTCTATGTTATGCACACACTACACACTCCTCACTTCACCTCATCAGTCACTGTGCGGAGACCTGCTTCTGCGGGGAAGGGGCCAATACCTGCTGCAGCATTCTGAGCCAATGTCAGACCTGTTTGATAAACAACATGTACGTGTTACAGACTGCACTTAATCATACCCGTGGTATGAAAAGAGCCAAATCTGCCTTCCTGCACAGTTTAGATGACGCATCTGAAAGCACAGTCATCCCCATGACTTATCTGTCACCATGCAGTAATGCTGCCCGAGTTTGTTACTTCATGGAGCTAGAAGTCGACTGTCCGCAGACAGAACCGTATCAAAAATAAAAAGGCAGAGATGGTTCACAGGCACATATCTGTTCCAGGCGAGCATTTTTGTCACACTGGGAAGGAATGTAGGAGTCATCATTAGAGCTTTACAGTATGTGTGTGTACTGTATAGACATGGGCACTTTGTAATCAGATCAATAACTGGGAGTCCCTCTCTGTAATACAATATCTTAAATGCAGCTCAATCATTCTTAACAAAAGGCACAGCGAGCGAGTAAACTCGATTGTACTTGGAGTATACCAAAAAGAGACATCGCGGTAAACAGTAAACTCCTGGATTAAAGTCGACGCAAAGACTTTTCAGGCATTTGATTGTTGGTCATGATGTAACATCATATTGTGGTTAGAACAGGAGCATCTAATATAGTGTCTAATATGTCTCGCATAGTAAACTCTAATCAGGAATAGCTACAGTATAACAGAGCTTTAATGACTGAGCACACTAGTGACCGCAGTAGACCTTCGCCAAAAATGTTGCAGCCATTCATGACTGAGGCTGTAGGAATAAATAACGAAAGAATGAATTTTGTTCTTGTCGTGTGTTGAACTTTCCTGGATAAGGCTAAGAATATAGTTCTGTCTTGAGACTGAAATTGTAAATATAATAGAAAAGAAACACGCAGTGGCCCAAATCTCATTTCCGATCTTTTAAAAAGCCTGTAGGCCAAGGTCAACTGTCATCAGTTATATCCACTTGGGGCCCACAGGTTTTAAAATTCAGACATAAATTAGTGAACCATTTCTTTTTTTTATATCAATTTCTCAACCGTACCGCACACTAGAATTAAAAAAAAAAAAAAAAAAGTGTTAAAGTCAACCTGCTACACAGAAAGTAACACTTACTGTAGATGTAGTGAGACTGCACCAAAGGGAGAAAAATGCAGCTGAGCCACTTTATTACACAAAAGAACAGGGAACAAACAAACCTCGCTAATGCTTCAGGAAGCTTTGTGACATGGGGCACTTTCTCAGAGGCTCTCTCTTTCTATCTCTCTCTCTCTCACACACACACGCATACACATAAAAGGTTAACACAGCCTCAAGTAATAGCTCGGAGAGCTCCCTGAGGTGTAATGGCAGTCATGCACAGAGACTTTGTATTTTCTCCACAGGACTCTCTGTACACTGCGTTTTCTCTACCATGACACTGTAATACAGGCAATACAGGCTTCTCACATGCACACACACACACACACACACACACCCAAAAAGCCCAATGGGAAGGCTTTTATTAAACTCCTATATGTTCCTGAGCATAAGGGTGTGTGTGTGTGTGTGTGTGTGTATGTGTGTGTGTGTGTGTGTGTGTGTGTGTGTGTGTGTGTGTGTGTGTGTGTGTGAGCCAGTTCAAAATGACGCTCTTGGTGCAGGCCCGCTGCCGTAGTCCCCTGTGACCCGCAGCAAGAAGTAAAAAAGCTGAATAAGCGGAACACACTTAACCACTTCACAAAATAACCAACTCCTCAAGCTCACTCAGCAAGGCAAGGGGTCAACCTCCACGTACACCAGAACACACAGCAGGCTTGTTCGAGTATTTTATTGAGAATGATTCCAGATTTAAATGCACATGCAGCCCACTTTATGAAAATGTGAACATTTACCCGGTTCAAAGCCTACATGTTTTGCCTCCGCAGAGACCAGATATGGAAATGTGTTTCTAAAGCTGTACTGAAAAAGCCCTTCGCCAATGTTACCTACTGTCCCAGGGTTATAAATAATTGTCATGTGTTGAGAACAAAACTAGTCCAGAATTGCATGAAATCAAATGATGTGTAAAATCTTTTAAAAAGCTGATTTAAAAATGTATGCAGTTTTCATAGTGCCTCTGTGGTCACTAATGTTCATTTTAGTTACATTTTATTTCATTATAGTATGGTTTTACTATAAAGTCTAAAATGGGTACTTAAACATACAACACATAGACACATTCTAAATTTTGAAGACTCTCTTTTTCTGAGTGATTGAGTTGGTTCTTCAAGCAGCTCTTCGCTTTCGAGTGTAGTGTACGCGCGCTCTAATTACAGATTCACTGGCTGACATCTGGGTCAGAAGTGAGCATGTGCAGTATTGTGGAGAAGTCTGGGAAAGAACGTGACCGTTTAACTGTGAGGGGAATGTACTGAGGCTACAGCATGAAAACAAACACTCATCGTGATACAACGATGCAGATTCAGGTTCCTCAGTTCAATGATAAGCTTGGGGTCAGTGTTCCCGGGACAGGGTTGGAATCCACTGTGACTCTCATCAGGATTAAGCAGGTACTTATTATAAAAGAATTGCACTTGCACAAGTTGCATGTTGCATTGTCTGAAAACATGTTTGCTGATATATGTCTCATGCAGCAATGACATAATTGTGTGTATGTGTGTGTGTGTGTGTGTGTGTGCGTGCGTGCGTGCGTGCACGCACGCAGCATTAATATGAGTATTGCCAAACCAGTCTTTGTTTGTATGTTTTTATATAATGTTACTTCAGAAAGCCCCATCCTACTTGTGTGTGTGTGTGTACGTGTGTACGTGTTGTCCAGCTCAGATCACAGTCTGGCTCAGAAAGCTGATCTGAAGTTCGCCGATCGATACCTGACTCCAGAGCTGCCCAAAGGCAGAATACACCAAGCATCCAACAATACTCTATAGAACCGTGCCATTATATTCTACTCTGCTCTACACTTACTGATATATAATGCTGCCACAAACTCTCCCACACACTGCTCCACATAACTCTCACAGTACATTTCTCTACTTTATAACACTGTCAACATAAATACGGCATCTGCAATTTACATTTGACAAGATTATTTTCTTTCCAATAAAGGAGATACGCATTAAACACAAACATAACCAGGAAAGAAAGAAAAAAAATCACAGGACAGACCAAAGAACAGAGCTTCATACAGTACTATTATTTGACTTGATGAGTTGTTTAAAACTGGGACAGCTATAGTATATGCGAAATCATCTGGAAATATAAACTTCCCTACATTAAAAAAAAAAAAGTCACACACTCAAAAATTTCATTCTGTGCTAATCGCTCTGGAATAAGATCAGTCTGAACTCATTCGACCACATGACCTTTTTCCACTGCTCCAGAGTGCAAACTTTATGCTCCCTAACAAATCCAAGCCCTTTTTTCTACTTAGTCTCACTAACAAGTGGTTCAGATGACCAAACAGCTGTTTAGACCCATTCACATTGTTTGGAAATGCTCTTACTGTCACTATTAACATAGGTATGGTTTTTATTGTTGATTTTTTTTTTTACCATGCTCTCCATTCATGATTTGTTTCTGACCACAATTCTTCCTCCTTCCAAGGATTCTTAACCCAGTTCCATCAATTTCAAATCTCCTTAGTTGTTTTCTTTGCTTCATGCAGCCTGATAATTTGACACTTCTGAAATAGCAACTTCTTTTTCTTGGCCATCATTCTTTTGGTGGGACAGCGTATTAAATCAAGCAGTAACACATACATACTCTGACAAATACAGTACCGGGCAAAAGTTTAGATTGGGTTTATTTTCTACATTTTAGAACAATACTGTATTTATTTTTTCAAAACTATGAATTACCATAAGCTAATTAAGTAACAACAACAGTCAATGGTTATTTTAAGACATGAAGATTAGCTGTTCGGGAATAGTTCTTGCAAGAACAGTATTGTAAGTGCATGTGCAAAACCCATCAAGTGCCATGACGAAACTCTCAATATCAACAGCCTCTCAGATTAGACCCATTGTTACATTTCTGAGGAGATTATTATATATTTTGGATGCCATCAGCATTGTTTTACAATGTAGAAAGAAAGAAAAAATCAGGAAATACCATGAAATTATAAGTTGGGTCCAAACTTTTGACTGTTAAAATAAGTAAACAGTGTTCTTATCACAGGCGGCACAGTGGTGTAGTGGTTAGCACTGTTGCCTTGCACCACCAGGGTCCGGGTTCGATCCCCGGCCAGGCTCGTTTCCCGTCTCTGTGTGCATGGAGTTTGCATGTTCTCCCCGTGCTTGGTGGGTTTCCTCCCACAGTCCAAAGACATGTAGGTTAGGCTAATTAGCTTTCCCAAATT
>JAAGKR010000729.1:113588-150245 GCA_011419295.1 Clarias macrocephalus | reverse complement strand
CTCTCCATTCATGATTTGTTTCTGACCACAATTCTTCCTCCTTCCAAGGATTCTTAACCCAGTTCCATCAATTTCAAATCTCCTTAGTTGTTTTCTTTGCTTCATGCAGCCTGATAATTTGACACTTCTGAAATAGCAACTTCTTTTTCTTGGCCATCATTCTTTTGGTGGGACAGCGTATTAAATCAAGCAGTAACACATACATACTCTGACAAATACAGTACCGGGCAAAAGTTTAGATTGGGTTTATTTTCTACATTTTAGAACAATACTGTATTTATTTTTTCAAAACTATGAATTACCATAAGCTAATTAAGTAACAACAACAGTCAATGGTTATTTTAAGACATGAAGATTAGCTGTTCGGGAATAGTTCTTGCAAGAACAGTATTGTAAGTGCATGTGCAAAACCCATCAAGTGCCATGACGAAACTCTCAATATCAACAGCCTCTCAGATTAGACCCATTGTTACATTTCTGAGGAGATTATTATATATTTTGGATGCCATCATTATCACAGGCGGCACGGTGGTGTAGTGGTTAGCACTGTTGCCTTGCACCGCCAGGGTCCGGGTTCGATCCCCGGCCAGGCTCGTTTCCCGTCTCTGTGTGCATGGAGTTTGCATGTTCTCCCCGTGCTTGGTGGGTTTCCTCCCACAGTCCAAAGACATGTAGGTTAGGCTAATTAGCTTTCCCAAATTGCCTGTAGTGTGTGAGTGTGTGTCTGTGATGGATTGGCACCCTGTCCAGGGTGTTCCCTGCCATGTGACCGAAGTCTCCTGGGATAGGCTCCAGGCCCCCCGTGATCCTGAATACAGGCGGTATAGATGATGAGATGAGATGTTCTTATCACTTTATTGCTATGAATATATTTTTTAGATTATTTCTCTTATATCTTATCTTTTATTTCTACCACAAAACAATAATATATATTTTACGCATGTGGCCAGGTAAATGTTAAAAGCACTCTAGAAATTGTGATATATGCTCAATATACTCCATATCTCAATTTCCATATGAAAAAGTTCCTTCTTTTTACTTTCTGTCTAATAATTCAGCAGTGTAATACATAAATCATTCAGTGTTACCACCTTTGTTTACTCTACAGGCCTTTAATGACACACTGCATTATTGTATACAATATAAGAAAGAAGATGGCAGCTGCACTGACAGTTACTGACTGTCACTCGGGAAGCTGTTAGAGATCTCGGTATTCACAAGTACATGTTAATCTGCATCGCCAAATGATTGTGCCTTTATTATGTTTATTTCTGTACTAATGATGGCCTTCAGCAGAGGCAAAATCAGTGCCTATTACTTGCTCTGCAGTGATTTAAAAGGAACTGTATCGACACACGTTAACATACACCTCCTAATGCAGTTTATAACGCAAACTGAAAGAAAACAGCAGCAGGTGGTTATTGCTTATTGGGTATTCATCTTATTTACATTAGTGATGGATAATCACACACTGACCATCACACACACACACACACAAGTCAATTTCAACTAATCCATTCCCAAGCATTGTTAACCTTGTTTGTTTTTTTTTAGTAGCAGATTTTTACACTCCCAATGATAATAAGATTTGCTCAACAATCCTGTATGTAGGACTTTTATCCTTAAGATTGATTCTTAAGGTCAGTGAGAATAAAACAAACATAAGGTCACTATAAATGAAACAATAACCTGCTTCAGACCTGCTAAAAGATTCAGAGAGGGTGTTATTGCTTTACTCTGGGTCCAGGCTTTCAGAGTGCCCACGTAAAAGTGCCGTCAATAGCCTTTTACGTCAAAAGTCAATAGAACCGATCAAAGCTCTGACCAGGGAAAGGAGAAATGTTTTATAAATATAATCTTCGTTTCTTTGAGAGGCGTCATTACCAAATTCATGCTGCATTGCCTCTTGTTCTAATATATGCAGAAATCTGAAAGTGGCTCAAACATGATGAATATTTATGCACTTTAGAGTTTCGATGGCAGATTTGGAATAGAAGCAATCATAAACACACACACACACACACACACACACACACACACACACACATTCTTATTAGTAACTCCTGCTCATACTCCCCTTTTCTTTAATCCTTGTTGCATCTCCCCTCTCCTCTGCAATGAACACAAGCATGCCTCCTCTCTCTCTCTCTCTCTCTCTCATGTTATACATCTTACACATTTTATTCTTTTTTTCCCCTCATTTATTCAGATGTTCATCCATCTTTGCAAAGTGGTCCAAGCAAACAGCTGCATCTTCATCTAACATCTCTACCGCCTACACTCACACACACACACACACCCGGTCATGCAGTAGCATAAATCAAGAGATGTAGGTTGGGCTTCAACAGCCTTACTATAAAGTACATGAAAATGCATACATAAAGGGAGAGATTCAGAAATAAACAAATGCACAAAGTGACACACACACACACAATCTCATCCCATGCAGCCAACAGTATTTGACACTCATCCCAAATGTGAAGAAGAAGAAGAAGAAGAAGAGAATGGTGCTGCTTCCCACACCAGCAACCCCTCCCCAACTCCCTAATCACCACACACACGCACACGCGCGCACACGCACGCGCGCGCTAATTTCAGCAAAAGAACAGGTCTTACTGAGTGTTCGCGAGCCAATACATCCCATGGTTTATTCACAAAGGCCCAGGACATGAAGAAGGAAGCGCTCGCCGTTCACCAGACATTCTCTCCTTCTCTCTCCCTCTCTATCCTTTTGCTGCCTCTCCGCTCTCGTAGTGCTCTCCCCTCCTTCCCTCCACCCCTTCTCTCTCTCTCTCTCTCTCTCACACACACACACACACACACCCTCACACACTGATGCGCTCCTGATACCATAATAATGCTACACTGATTTAGTGATTCTACAATGTAATTTTACTAATGATACAAAAGTATATACTTTGTATCACTGATCCAAATATTACCTAATTAAGCAATTTAAAATCCTTTGATATTTCAGGGGTCTGGAGCTGCTGTGATATTGCTCTGTGTGTGTGTGTGTGTGTGTGCGCGCGCGCGCGCGCTTACTCTTCCACACGCACGTCTGTGTCGTATTATGTTTCCATTGTTTTCACTACATCTGTGCACTGCTGTGTGACTGATCTGAAATGCGGCGATTCTGTCTCACAGAGCTTTCCCCTGTCTCTGTCTCCATCTCTCGTCCTGCCCTCACTTCACACACTTAAAATGCAGCAAAGTGGGTTTTTTTTTTTTTGCTAAGGGTCTCTCCTTGAGACTTCCCTCCCCTTTTGGCTCTTGCTCACTCACACCCTCACTTTTAGCCAAAACTACAAAATCATTAGAGGGTATTCCTGTGTGGACCTTTTCTCTGTATTTCTTCGCTGTCCACACGCCACCCCTTCCTGCTGCATCTGCTTCCTAGTCCTGTCTTTGTCCACACTCACACACAATTACACAGATGTATCTGTGTCTTTATCCTTATCAGTCACACCATCACGCTCACATCCTGTTATATTAAAAAAATTTGTGCAGTGACGCAGACAAATTGAGACGAAAGAATGGAAGGAGGTGTAATCGTTCCTCCTCCACACACACACACACACACACACAGAGATGGACAGATGGACAGAGATGAGGAGGGAGGGAGGGAGGGATGATGGGAGAAAAGGAAGAGGACAGGCAGGACTTGAACCATTTTAAACAGAGGTGAGGCTGAGAAATTAGTATTCAGTGAAAGCCAAGGCAAAGGAAGAAGAGGAACGAGAAAGACAAAGAGCTAGACAAGAAAAGGTAGATATGAGAAATGACAGAAGTGGAAAAGCGAGGGTTGATACCAAATGTACACAAAGAGATCGCTTTAGAGGAGCTGTAATCTCCCCACTTGTGAAGAGGCACCCTGCGTGTCACCTATATATAGCACTTTCGCTCTCTCACTGTTTGTGTATTCATTTATTTCACACTGCAGCATGTGGTGACGGGCACAAGGTGCAAAATGCTGAATGGGCAGACTTCAGCATGTGTAGGTACAGAGCACGATGTAGTCCAACGAGGAGGCATCATACATCATATAACCACTGCTGCACTACACCAAAGGGCCTGACACCAACAAAACACAGACGCATTGCTACACGGATCAACATGCTGTTTCCCACACCATTTTCTTTTTATGATGCGTGGGTGGGACATGATTGCTTGATGATATACCAGAAACTGACGGAGGAGGAGATGCAGGCGGAGGTGTGGTGCGTCTCTGGGATGAGAGATGCGCAACCACCTCTCCCTGACTTTAAATCCAGTAATTAGTAGGTGTTGGAGTGTTGTTCAGAGACTTTCCTTTCTGTCAGCTCACACTTTCCTCACCATTCGCCCCTTCTTTTCTTTTCAATCTATCATCATGTTTACAACACCTTTTTTCTGTTTTTCTTTCTCTTTTTACTCTTACTATATTTCTTCCATACCTCCTACACACTACTGTAGCTGCGTTACAAATGACCCTGGTTGAACATGAATAAATATGTATCTCATAGACAGACAAGCAAATCATTGTAAGGAAATCTCAGTTGTTATTCAAATAATTCAAATATGATTGAAAGTTAAAATTTACCACTAACTCAGTTAGTACACTGATTATAGCATGAGCTACAGGCTATTCATAGTGTCTCCATACAGAGGGAAAATACACTCACCTAAAGGATTATTAGTAACACCATACTAATACGGTGTTTTACCCCCCTTTTGACTTCAGAACTGCCTTAATTCTACGTGGCATTGATTCAACAAGGTGCTGAAAGCATTCTTTAGAAACGTTGGCCCATATTGATAGGATAGCATCTTGCAGTTGATGGAGATTTGTGGGATGCACATCCAGGGCACGAAGCTCCCGTTCCACCACATCCCAAAGATGCTCTATTGGGTTGAGATCTGGTGACTGTGGGGTCCATTTTAGTACAGTGAACTCATTGTCATGTTCAAGAAACCAGTTTGAAATTATTTGAGTTTTGTGACATGGTGCATTATCCTGCTGGAAGTAGCCATCAGAGGATGGTACATGGTGGTCATAAAGGGATGGACATGGTCAGAAACAATGCTCAGGTAGGCCGTGGCATTTAAACGATGCCCAATTTGCACTAAGGGGCCTAAAGTGTGCCAAGAAAAAATCCCCCGCACCATTACACCACCACCACCAGCCTGCACAGTGGTAACAAGGCATGATGGATCCATGTTCTCATTCTGTTTACGCCAAATTCTGACTCTATCATTTGAATGTCTCAACAAAAATCGAGACTCATCAGACCAGGCAACATTTTTCCAGTCTTCAACTGTCCAATAAAGGTGAGCTCGTGCAAATTGTAGCCTCTTTTTCCTATTTGTAGTGGAGATGAGTGGTACCCAGTGGGGTCTTCTGCTGTTGTAGCCCATCCGCCTCAAGGTTGTGCATGTTGTGGCTTCACAAATACTTTGCTGCATATCTCGGTTGTCTTGGTTGAATCAGTCGGCCCATTCTCCTCTGACCTCTAGCATCAACAAGGACCCACAGGACTGCTGCATACTGGATGTTTTTCCCTTTTCACACCATTCTTTGTAAACCCTAGAAATGGTTATGCGTGAAAATCCCAGTAATTGAGCAGATTGGAAATACTCAGACCGCCCCGTCCTGCACCAACAACCATGCCACGCTCAAAATTGCTTAAATCACCTTTCTTTCCCATTCTGACATTCAGTTTGGAGTTCAAGAGATTATCTTGACCAGGACCAAACTACTAAATGCATTGAAGCAACTGCCATGTGATTGGTTGATTAGATAATTGCATTAATGAGAAATTGAACAGGTGTTCCTAATAATCCTGTAGATGAGTGTATATATGCATATTTTTACATCATTTTTCAATTAATAGGGTGGCACAGGGGCATAGTGGTTAGCACTATGGCCTCGCTCCTCCAATTCCCGCCACGGGTCTGTGTGCATCGTGTGTTTCCTCCTGGTACTCTAATTTCCTCCCACAGACAAGCTGATTATGGCTAATTGGTTATCCCAAATTGCCCATAGTGTGTGTGTGTGTGTGTGTGTGTGTGTGTGTGTGTGTGTGCGTGTGCGTGTGCGCGTGCGCGTGCGTGCGTGTGTGTGTGTGTGTGTGTGGGTGCACTGTGATGCATTGGCACGCAGTCCAGGGTGTACCCCGGCCTTGTGCCCAAAGTAGGCTCCAGGCCACTATATAGAGTATAAGAGGTATAGAAGAATGAATGAATATTCACTTAATATTATATAAACAATATACAGTTTTCCACTATTGGAAAATCAACCAATCTTTACTGTCATGTGGAGGTTACAGACAGTCAAGCTGCAGGAAATGGCACAATTCATACTGCAGATTCATTGATGCAACTACATCCAAGGATGGCTTAATAATGAGCACCACTTTCTACACGCAGCATTAAGCACATAGCTATGCGATTGCGCGCACACACACACACACACACACACACACACACACACACACACACACACTGCAAAGAAAAGCTGAGCCAAAAGAGACTGCACCCTACAGTGACACTGCAATTTACTGCACAAAAAGTGCTGTCTTACTAATATTTCTCGGATAAATAATAAGAACAAAAAAGGAATAGAGCACAGTTGGAGGTGCGGTCATTACATTTTTTTTTAATCACAGAGGTAGTGTGACACAGCCCCAGCATGAAGCAGAATGAAATCATTCTGGTAGGTCAGAAATGGTTGGTTTCCTACAACAGCATGACTCTGAGAGTTACTGCTGGCGGTGAATCAGCAGTATCCCGTATAATACACTCAAGAATACATTTTCATTTTAATACATACTATACATGTAATGCCATGCAAATTAAATAAAAAAAATAATGTAAAAATAATGTGTGCATATTTCACATATACTGTATAATTTAAAGCACCTTTTTACAGAATTATGAAACCAGCATTTGGCTATCTCAGCCAGCTATGACTTTACCTTGAAATGTCATTTTTTTTAAACAGCTTGTGCTTCGAACAACCCTTTGTAAAGAGTTCATTACTTTGTTTCTTGAACACAGTTAGCTTTAAGAAATACTTTGAATATCCCATGTCATATGTTCAACAGGAAGTAGTATCAATGGAATTTCTTGAAGGCCGTTGAAAGAAGAAAACCAAATCCTTCTGTTCTTTTCTCATTATTTTCATGGGGTGAAATAGTAGGCATTGGTGGCTCAGTGGAAGGCTTTTCACCTGCCATATGTGGAATGCCTGGGTTAGATTCCCAGCGACTGGATGCCGGGAATCCTTAGTGTCTGTTCCAATACCTGGTAAAAAGGAAGTGTTGCATTATGAAGGGCATCCAGTATAAAATATGTGCCAATTTGAATGGGCAGAGCAGATGGTTTGCTGTGAGAATGGCTGCATAATGAACTGAACTTGGCTGAGATTAACAGGTTAACATATACAGTATGTTCAATCAAAAATGCTTAAACATAAAGATTTTTGAGTGGCAAATAGTGCTGCCATCATGAGTCACTGAAAGAGGCCTTTAATGTGTTTTTTACATTACTGTGATCAATAATAATAATAATAATAATAATAATAATAATAATAATAACAATCAATCCAGGTTTGGTAACTCAGGTGGATTGATTGATTGAACTTTGGGTATTTTGGGAGGTTTTGCATGTCAGAGTTATTAACCTTTCATTTTGGAACTGTCTGGGCTACATCGTACATGAGCAAGTCCGTATGAGCCCACCACATATGTATGTATATGCTCAATTGAGCCAGCTCCTGTTGCCTCAGTGGCCATTGCCTCTGTGATCAGAGAGAGAGAGAGAGAGAGAGAGAGAGAGAGAGAGAGAGAATAAGCCAGTTATGTTTTAGGAGGTCCCATCTCTCCTCCATAATTTATATGCTCCTCTTTCTCCCTGATTCCCTCCATTGCCTGCCAGCTCATTTAGGATTCCACATGTTGGTCATACTAGACTGCGTTCCACTATCAGGCCAGGCCATCTGTCCAGTACTAACGCAAACTCTTCTGCATGTCAGTAGATTTCATACAAAGCTTCTACATATACTCACCCTGCATGCACGTTTTCCATCTATTCATTCATTCATTCATTCATTCATTCACCTCTAAACTGATTAGTCCAGGTCAAGGTCACAGTGAATCTCAGACCTTTGAGCAGAAAGCTAAAATAGTCAGGATGGAACATTGGGTCCACTACAGACGTCACTTTCCATTCTTAATCCTGAAGTTGCATCCTGGACCGTGTCAGCCGCACCAGAGGAGGGGAAGGACTAAACCATATGGTGCCGTTGACCTCTAGATAGGACTGGTTTTAATTAAATCTGTTTAGGACACATGCATGATTTTGTGCTGGCATCTGGTGGACAAAGCTAGGAATTACAAGGATATATTTTATATTTTGAATAAATTATAACTAAATATGGGAATGTCAAAGAAAAGTTAAGTAGACATTAAATGGACAAAATAGAGTCTTTCTGCGTTATATTTAATGGGTGATCATATATAAGGTTATATATGTTGGAGTTAGCAAGTCACACTTGTTAAGGGTGAGCATAAGTCTGTGCATAGCTGTCTCTATAGGAGAGCATTGCATACACAAGCGGTTCATTCCCCAGCAGGGAAAGACAGAGACAGATGAAATCTGAGAAAGAACCACTGTGACAAACGTACCTCCCTCTGAGCTAGAGCGAACTGAATGAGGAAATGGGGAATCAAGCTGAGGGATACAGTATGAGCACACACAATGAGTCATAGTTGGAGAAGGGGCGGATGGTTTTCCATAGCTGGGTTCTGGCAACACTCCAGAAGGCCTCCTGCTGGGGAGCGTCATCTTCTGCTTGGCTGCAAACACTTGACTTCTGCATCTCAGGGGAAACCTGACCACTGACCTTGTGTCCAAAATCCATTTTTACTAAACATACACTACATGTTCTTTCGTTAAAAAAGGACAATCAAGTCAATCTTTTGTTCTAATAAGGGTTTGTTGATTGTTGAACAGAACATTACGTCAACCTGGCTGTCTGCGGATCAGATTTGTACAGGAGTTTGAGTACCTGTGGGACAGAGGTAGCATATTTGCAGGATGGGTGGAATTGGGTAGTCACATCCTTATCTGTGTTTTAATTGGCCTAGGTCCATGATTATATGTGTAGTGAAAAAAGTGATCTTTTTTTTATTGAACTTAAGTTTACAGCTTTACGTGGATAAAATTATATGTTTTAGGCTTTCTTCAACTGAATGCCCATGTTTGGTTAATAAGAAAAACATGATTAAGTTTTGGATGACCTCATATGTTTCTCATTAGAGTCAGAGCTTGCAGTATGAGTGGAGGAACAAAGTGTACAAAAGTTGCAGGATGACTAAGTAGGATGTTAAAGAAAAGGGGGGAAAAAAAGATTTGTTTCTGACTTAATCTAAGTACAGCAGGCTTCCTAACATCTCTACGGCCAAACCTCGCTCTGTCTGTGTTTAATCAACCCCCAACCTTCTTTATCTTTCACTCTCTCTGGCTCTCTCACTCACTCTGCCCTTACAAGGAAAGGCAGGCAGGGCTGATGTCATCGGATGAAGAATGTTTAAAGAATCCTGAGAGAAAAATAGAGGGAGGGGGGAAAAAGTGAGGCCAAGGGAGACATGGAGAGAGAGAGAGAGAGAGAGAGAGAGAATGCTTGGCGTGTGATAAACCTGGCTGGGGTGAAGGGGAGCAAGAAAGAACTTGTTTGGAAGGATGGTGTCATTCCTTTGCACAAATAGGGGGAGGGTATAACAGGAATACAGGAACTGTGTGTGTGTGTGTGTGTGTGAGAGAGAGGAAGAAAGTTAAAAAGAAAGCTTTTTATCTGTGGGCCAGGAGACATCTAAAGGGCCTGCTCCGACAAAGAGGTAAGCTTAGACCTTTATTTAGAGATGTCAAGAATCTCAGCCTTTCTTTGCACATTATTTTGTTTCATGAACTTTAGTCAAACTGCCCATCTGGTAGAATTATTTTTCATGGCTTTTCCACGAGACAGTTTTGGCAGGACTATTATTTTGCGTTATCATGTTTTTTTCCACCACATATCGAGCAGATATCTAGCCTCAGTGTTACTATCGGTCTTGCACTGTTATCAGAGTTGCACCCGGGGCATAGTGGATTTGTGGAAAATGCGGAAGCGAAACCGGATGTAAGTATACATTGCTGGAGAAAAGTTCCTTGTCACACACACATTCAGGTGGAGCAGAGCCTTCAAGAGCGGCCAAGGAAGCGCCATGGTCAGGCTGTGTGATGCTTACTGATCGCTTGACTTTAACCACACACACACACACACACACACACACACCCTGACCCAAAGGGTGGAGTTAGCTTAACGGCTCGCTTAAAGGAATCAAGTCAAGGGAACTGTATTTCGGTGTTTGTGCAACGTTAGTGCGATACCTTTGCACAGCTAAACCGCGCTGCTCCGGAAAGCAAGTAAGTGTCGTTCATGTGTTTGTTTGTTCATTCATTCATGCATTTTTTTTTTTTTTTTTTTTGTCAAAAGCCCTCATCTTTATATCACTTTAACCGCTACCAATGTCCGCGTTGTCATGCATTTAGCAAGCGGTGAGTGAGTGTGTGTGGGGAAAGAAAAATACAGTATATGAATCTGTTCGTAGCATCGTCTGCTAACTCAGTTTGTACCTGGGTTTAATCTCAGGTGGCGGTTTGGTTGTAGAAAGGAAAACCGGTCAGTTGTCAAGTAACCATTTTCTTCCTTTTAGGAGTCTAACGTGCAGTGGTGAAAAGGTGTAGATGGGTGGGGCAGAGACGGTTATCTTGAGATTAGCTCGATTTCCCAGGTGTAATAAAACAAAACCATAAACGTCGAATTTATAAAGCGCAGGGAATGACTATTAGCAAGAACAAGGAGCTAGTAACATTACTGCTTCTGTCCTGTCCTGCTGTTGTTGTGGTGCTGGCAGGGAACTTAGCTTTTAGCCAAGAGTACTAGTGAGATATCCATATATGGCTAGTTTCTGCTCTCCTGAACTTCTCCCTTGGTTTCAGTACCCAGTTCACCTTGTGTTTTATCTGAGGGGTGGGGACTAAAGGCAAGGTTTCAGCACAACTATAATAATTTATAAAGTCGTTTTCATATTTAACAGTTAAGACCCTTGCTTTTAGTCTTCATGTAGCTCAACATCAGTCAGAATTGCAGTTTACTCTGTGCCTCAGGGGCTGCAGTGCTGTGTGTGCTGTGTGGTACAGTGAGTGTGACCCAAAACCTGTCTCCTCCAACCTATTTAGTAAATAAATGCAGTATAGACCGGAGAAATAAATCAATTCAGTTACATATTGTGATTATTTTGTGTGGCAATCCTTTTTTTTTTCCATTTATGTGCACGACGGGGGTTAAAAGGGCTCTGTGCGGGCCAGTCAAGTTCTTCCATACCGAACTCCTCAAACCATTTGTTTATAGTCCTTGCTTTGTGCACTGCGTCACAGTCCTGTTGGAATAGAAACAGGCTTTCACCAAACTGTTGCCACAAAGTTGGAAGCATAGCATTGTCCAAGATGTCTTGGTATGCTGAAGCATTAAGGTTGCCCTTCATTGTGGATAATGGGTTTGATTGAAACATCTTAATCAAATTAAATGCTTTTGGCCAAATATTTTTTGTCCATAGTCTGTATGCTTGCATTTGAGGTAGCAATGTGTTGCAGTTCCTTTATAATCCTACAGGTGGTGCACTCTAAACTATTCACACACAAGCAAACAGCATCCTGTGTGGTTGGAGTGAAATATTTGCTAAGTTTGTAAATCATGATGTTTACAAACTATGAAACTTACAGAATAGCAATACAAATCTGATCGGAACCTATGTATCGTGATATTATCATATTGGCTGGTTGCTTGTGATTTCTATCCCAACTATGCAGTATGTGAGAGTACCAACAAAACCTTAGATGATGAGAGATTATTATTTGTATGGCTTTTTAACGATGATCTCTCATGGCCCATTTCAGTCACATTCTGCCACAATGAGGACTTTCCTGCGTGTAACTTACACACTGACTCTGCCTATAACATCTCCCCTCACTGAGTCTGGAGTACAGGTGGATTTACTTATTGTCAGTTTTTTAAAAATGTATTTCTTTTGGAATAGGAAACTGTCTGGTACATTGATTAGTCACTAGGGATGTGAGTAACTGAAACTTCCCAGGGTGTCCTTCGCTTGCTCTCGTTAACATCATGGTGAAGAACGCAACAGTTGAATTGTCGTTGTTGCTCATGAAAGAGGGTAAGGGTAGAGGAAGTTGTTTAATCTCTGAACACAATGCAAACATTCAGCTCAAATTAGTCTAGTGTTAGACTTTACGTTTCTTTTTTGTGACACCTTTTCAAGAGTTTCCCCTTTTTAATTTGTAATACAGGTGCATGGCAACAAGCATGGACCTGTGAGTCTCCAACATTTCTAGTCAAGTATGTTGGAATGATGCCATCAAAAATCTCATAAACTGAGCAGCTGTGATGCCACACATTCCCAAAGACGGACAAGTCTGCTCTGTGAAGTTTACTTATGTCTGCTAGTGCGTGCATCATCATCAGCGATTATGATGATTAGCGGGTGTGGACTCACATGTCAGACAAACTGAGACAAGAATTCACAGATGGCCTTTTTAATCTTGTGTCATATCAATATTAGTGAGAAGGAGAGAATTTACTTCCTTTTCTGAGACGTGATTGCAGTAAAATCTTCAGAATTGCTGTATTGCTTAACAGAGTTATAGTAATGTCACAATTGCCGCTGTTTCAACAGATCTTAGTAATCCATAGTAACAGAGAAGTGTTGTTAACCATCACACACACACATCCAAAACAAAAAATAACGAACAATGGAATTTTTTTCTGGGTAATGGTCTAGAGTAGCCACAAGTATGGAATATTCATTAAAGTAAGGAAAGGCTCATACGAGACAGTGAAAAGCATTTGGAGCCTTTACATTACAGCTGTTTCTGCCTCCACGCCCTAATCCTTCATTCACTCTCTCGCACACACAAGTCTAACACTCCATTAGGTCAGAGAGACTCTTTTTCCCGTTGAGTGAAATTCATTGCATGAGCACAAATGCACTCATAAGGAAACGTGTATGTTTTTTCTGCCAACGCCTCTTTACATGTCAGTCTAATTCATTGGCACTGACCAGGCCTTCATGTAGACATGCCTGTGTTATTTAATCCAAATCATCTGAACATGTTGGACTAGCGGGCTAGGTTCATCCTGGGTGAGGTGATTTATTAAACCACAGACGGCTGATAGGGAAGTTAGATGTGAGTAAAACAGTCACTAATACATTGTGTTTAGTTAAAGAGAACTTTTCACTTCCATTGTAATGAACAGGATTACAGTACAAATCAGTCTTTCTTTGAAACTAGCTTGGGTGGAGCATGCAAAAGAAAGCTCTTTTAAGAAGTATGCAGATTACACATAAGTTGTTTATGACAGGGTTGAGAACACCTTTTAATTCACCAAACTTCACCAAATAGCTTGCAAAAAAACTGCCAACGCTCCATGCACATTTAAAGTAAATGTTTGAAAAATTTAATGAAAGACCTATTTTTATATATTGCATCTGTAATGTGTAAATTTTAGGGTATGTCGGATATTTCAGAGGCTTTCTTTTACCTAGTTTGCTAGGCAAGAAATCGCATTGTTGGGTCAAAAAATAATAATAACAATTAGCTAGTACCGTCTAGTAAAGCCTGGTGTTTAGCATTGAAGTTTTACATTTACAGGTATCTTTCAAACCTGTTATTAATGCAATGTCCAGCCAAACAAAAGAATTTATTCTCATAGTGTGATGGAAAAAAGAAAGGTAAGAATGCTATAATAATATCTTAACTATATACCGCCCTGCCTTACATTAAGTTTAAGGTGGGGACCTAGGTTATACGCACACAAGGAATCTGTGCCCAGAAGGAGCTTAGGGTTATTCCCAGATTCCTCCTTAGGCACATGGACCTTATTTAGCCTGCACAACACTGTGATTTTGCTAACGACTGAGATCTCCTCAGCATACCTTCCTTAGTGGTAAAGAACTGGCTCACACCTCTGGCTGACCTGTGTGAATAGTTAATCAAAACCGTCATCTTTGACTTGTTCTTCAGTCCTCCAGACTGAAGAACAAATGAAGTTGTTTTAAAAGCAACAAGAAGGAAAAAAATTAAAAGAATCTTTGTCTCTGACCTACTCTATAATTCTTCACATCCACATGGTATTTTTCTGAGGCTGTTTGGAAGGCAGTACACAGAAGTGTAGACATAATGATTACAAACATCAAAGCAGTCAATGAATTAAAGGGAAGAGGGTCATTGTGAGCCCAGTAAGAGAGTTTTCATAATAACCTCCTTCGGTCCCAATCAGCAAGCTTCCTTTTGGCCATTTGAGCAGCAACGTGTGCTTACATGATTGGCATAAAGACAGCAAAGTTTTCGAGGCATTACCTTTAATTCATGGCACAGGCATGGACATCGTTTAAATGTTCATGTCTCAATCTAAATTTGGCTTTTAAGGTTTGCACAATGTCTTCTGTGCTACCAGACAGCAGAGGTGTGTGTTTGATTTATGTAGTTTTTCTATTAAAATACAGATGAAGCATCAGTTTTTTTTTTCTAAAAGAAAACCAACATGTATACAAGGATGGATCAAAAATTATCTGCACTCTGGCTGTAGAATTCATTTTAAATTCACTTTCAGAGAAATACATAATTTTGACATGACCTACTTGCTTTTCAATATACTCTGTCCAAGTGTCAACAAGCTTTCGTATTCCCTTATTACAATTGTTTTAGGCTGATCTGTGAGCCATGAATCCACTGATGAATCTTTGTCCTCGTAGTGCTGCTTTCAGGAGACCAAACAGGTGAAAGTCAGGTGAAGCAAGATCAGGGCTATAGGGAGGATGCTTTAACACCTCACCACCACTTTTTGCAGAGTGACGGCAGAAGTGTGCGGACATGCCTTGTCATGCAAGATCACAATGTCCTTGAATATCAGTCTCCTTTTTTTATCTTTATTTTTGTCTTTTTTATCTTCAGTTCTTCAATAAGCATCCCACTGTAATGAGCAGTTGATTGTTGAACTTTTGTTGACTATGTTTCAGTACTGGCCCTTGAGAATCCCAGAAAAATGTAAGCATAAATTTTCCTGTTGATGGTTGACTTTTGAACTTTTTCTCAGTGTTTGAGTGTTTTCATTCCATATTCTGCCATTTATCCTCAGGCTCGTAGTGATTAAGCAATGTCTCGTTACCAGTAATTATTCTCTTTATGAAACTTTCACCTTTAGAATATAGGTCCAAGTTATGTTTGCAGTTATACAGTCTTCGATAAATTATCGCACCATGTACACCCTCAGACTGCAAAAAACTAAAAACTGCATGCTGTTGTTTTGTGCAAATTACAAGTGGCGCATCTATTTTTGCTCACACCGCAGTTAATAAATAAACTGCAAATAAACTGATGTAACATGTTCATACCCTCACAGCCATAAACGGAAAGCGCTGATGGGACAGTGCAGTCCACAGAATTTTTATATAACCGGAGTGCGAATCATTTTTGACTCGCCTTTATATCTTTCTCTGTCACATATCTGTCAAATCTCTGACTGTAGTATGGTATGGTAGCTACTGCTTCGTGCCTCCACCTTTATTCTTTTTTGCTGTAGAGACAAAATGTTTACATTGTTTGCTTTTACTCTATAGAGTCCTTATTGTGTGTAAGTAATTAAACAAGTAAGTAACAACATTTGAATGAATAAAAATGTTGACTGAAAAGATCAGCATTTTGTCTTTTATAAAATGCAATAAATCAAAAATTGTTCAAAACAGAGATTTAATATTGTGAACTATATGTATTCTGGATTCACAACATCTTAAAAAATAAATATATTTCAAAATTCCTCCAAAATTTTAATTTGATAAACACCGCCTCTGACCCAGGGAAAAACAATCGATTGAAATGCAATGAGGACCGTAGCAGGCCCTGAGGTGTCATTTAACCACAAAAAATGCCCAGTTTCCATGACCTCATTCTCAGGCCCCATAAATTGCAGTGGCTCAGGGATGATGTCATCTCAAACCTACTGAAGAGCTCTTTTTAGAGCAGCCTTTTTAGCGGTTATAACATAGTGTATAATCATAAAACATATAACACATGTTGCTCAATGTGATCCGAATGAAGAAAGTGTAGCATGTGCTTAAAATACAGATGCTTTTACACTTTTGATTTTGTGATATGCAGATACATTAAATTAATCTAAATTAAACATGCTCAGGGAACTTGTATTAGCCTGGAATTGGGCAAATTCATGTAACACTAATCCAGTATTAAAAAGAAGTGTTGAATATCTTCACTACTTTCATACAACACTACATTCCCACGTTTATAAAAGCAAACTCCAGGATAACGTCAGGATGGTTGTCTGCATGCTGAACCTCAAAAGAAGCTGGATGATGCTGCAGGGCAAATACTCTAAACATTGAAGTAGATCTACTACAGAATAACTCTGGGAACACATCAGGCTTTTGGGATGGCCCAGTCAGAACCCAGACTTCCACCCAAAAGGGTTACTGTTGAATGACCTCAAGAGGGCCGTTCACACTAGACATTCTAAGAATATCGCTGACCTCAAGGGTTTCTGTAATGAAGAATGGTCCAAAATTCTTCCTGGTTATTGTACAGGTCTAATCCACAGGTCTAATGAAAGCATTTACAAGATGTTATTTCTATTAAATGTGGTTCAACTAAATATTAAAATACTGGTTCGCTTACTTTTTCCACTATCACTTTGTGCAAGAAATAATTCTTTTTTTCTCATCACTGTACATACCAAATGAAAATGAATTTGTAAAAATCAGTTGAAACTAGGCTTGGTAAAGCTTTGAATGAAAAGCTAATGAAAATGAAAACTGCTTTCTTAATTTCTTTAGCTAGTGTGTTTATAATTTGTGCTGGCAAAGGAGTTGTATAGATGTATATTGGTAATTACCGGCTTTGGATTCTTGCTGATTAAAGCGTTCTTTCACAAATCTGTGCAAGTTACTTGTATATAAATAGAGAAAGCATCACATTACACAAAGTTAGTGGGCGAATACCACTTAATAAGATAAACATTATCCAAGAACCTTCCCAAGAGCATTCTCTAACACAAAACAATTTCGGTAAATGGGTCCCCCCAGCCCCCCCACACACACACACAGTTATTGCTCTCCGGGCTTTAAGAGACTGTACTAATTTGTGTCCTTAAATGCCTTTTTATATCAGTGTTTGCTATATTAAGCTCTGACTGAGCAGTATTCTGCCCCTTGTTTTCATGATCTCAGCATTTCAGAAATGCCTTTGGAAAAAATCTGGTTGTTTTACTCAAGCCAGAACATGAAGTGCTCGACACAGAGCCATGCTGATGCTGGGAATGAACAACCGCTGCAGCGGTATCGTGTTTAACACTGGATCTTCACTTTGGTTGTGATAAATGACCAATTGCAAAAGACTTGGAACATAGCATGACAGTCAAGATAAGCAACGGCAACAAATTATATTAACATGTTTTTTTTTTTTTTTTGCATAAACATGGTTAGAGGATCTGTGCGCATTCGATGAAAGATTCTATGAATAAAAATCTGGTGGTTTTAATAACATTGTAAAGCTACACATGTAGCGTGAGGACGATGTCGCTGGAAAGATTTAAAAACATTTAGATAGAAAGATTTGCGGTTTCCCACAGACTTTATCTTGTTTATCAAAAGCCTTTCACAGCGGCATTTGAACATTAGAGCCAGGTGTGTTGGAAGCAAGTTCAGTAGAATGGTAGAGCTCCAGGAATAGAGATGATGTCAGGGAAATATAAGCAATCACTCCCTTATGGTTGCAGCATTTTAGGAATTTTCGGGGTTTTATAATGTGATACAGTCTGGGATAAGCACAAGAGAACAAACCAAATCTTTCCTGGGCATTGACTGAAAGATTAAGATTAAATTTTTTGTCACATGTAACATACAGCACAGTTAAATAATTTTTTTCCACTTATCTCGGTTAGGAAGCTGAGGTCAGAGCGCAGTGTCAGCCAGGAGACAGTGCCCCTGGTGCAGGCAGGGAAAAGGGCCTTGTTTAGGGCCTCAATAGCTTGGCAGCTTGGCTGTGTTGGGGCTTGAAACCCTGACCTTCCAATCAGTATCTCAGATAGTCTGCGCGACTGCAGCCTTGCACCCTACTGCACACAGAGCTTTGTCTGATAAATTTCTGCTGTGACATGCAGATGGGTCAGATTTTGGCATCAGTAGCATGAATCTGTGGACCCAACCTGCCTGTGTCAACACTTCAGACTGGTGGTGGTGTAGGGAATGTTTCAGTGGGCACATTAGTTCCCTTGCACTGTTTCAATGCCGCAGCCTGGCTGAGTATTGTTGCTGACTACTGACTATCTCTTTATTTACAAAATCTTCTTACGCATGTTATAATCGCCATGTCCAGCATGATGTACCATGTGACAAAACACAAGTCATGCAGTTATATGTGGTAGATATTACAAGCCAATCCATTGTTTGTCTCTGCATCTTTGTGTGCTATTCTGACTCATAGCATCTTTCACTGCTTCAAGACACAGACATTCAAATGGTCTTCACCGCTTACTTTCGCTGTTCCTCATATCAAACCTCTAGTGTCCAGGGTTGCAGGGTAACCAAATTTTATAAACCATCAATGATTTGAATGTTTTTACCCCTACAAGGCTGTGATGCAGGCCTCCCACTTTGAAGATGAACACAAAACATTACATAAAACATCACAACAGTGTCTTGTTTACAGCAGAGTTGGATGTAGATTTGAGAGTAATCAAAATTTTAGTAATAGGAAACCAATGTGGGTTATTTTTTTCCCCCCGAAGTTCAGCTCGTTCCTATCGTTTTAAATGATTTGTAATAAAAGAGATGAGAAATGACTTCATGGATGAGTTACGTTCCCAAAGCACGCTGGAAATGAAACCGCAGACTCGAATAACTCAAACAACCAAGAAACCATCTCAACATATAAAGATAAACAAGACAAAGAGCCAAAAATAAATGAAATCCAGAAGTCACGCTATAGTCAGATTAGTTATCCACTGTACGGACTCTATTACCAACAGACTCTGGGTCAGCAATTTGGCAAAAAGGGATGGCAAGTACAACACATTAACACATGACTGAGCACCTTCCTTCCCCGTGAATTAAATTTTTAAGCAAATTAGCGTAATTGTGTTACCAATGGCGTTTTTCTTGTTAATAGTGTTATTCTAGGCTGTCAAGAATAATTTATCCTGTAATGTGTGTGTGTGAAAAGAAAAAAAACTTTGTGCAAATGGCTAGAATGGTTTCTTTAACTTTTCTTTATATGTTTTTTCTTGTTTGCACAGAACAAGATGGAGGACTCCAATGGCAGTAAGCCCTTTATGGTAACTTCTTCTTTGACTTTCCAAGTCAATACACCTTCTTTCTACAACCAGCCAAAAAAGTTTGCCTCTGTGGCCCCACCTCGACCCAAAGGACAGATTGCAAGCACAGCTACAGTTGGCCGGGTTGGAGAGATTCCACCACCTCCTTCATCCCTTAGTGAGGGTAAGACAGCTTTTTCATATGTATTCATTTTCTGTCACCATTTTGGGATTCCATTATTTGGGGTGAAAATGGCATCTAACAGAGGACTGGTATAGGTCATTCAAAATTAGCTGCAAATTATATAAGCGAATTTCAGTCACATGATAAATGAACATAACCTCCAGGCAGTGTGAGTGAGATGATCATTCTCTAATGTGCTCACCTAGGAAGAGCTGCCTGAGATCTTGGGTAAATTGGTAGACCGGCTTGGATTAATGTGCTAAAAATGGACACTGTCTTCTGAGAGCAGAGTCAGAGAGACCTTTGTATTGACTTCAAATGAGTTTCAGTTATAAGACTAATTTTAGCACAGTTCACCTAACTTCAAAACAATTCAAAAATCCCCTGGGGACCACAATGTTGGCCATCAAAGTTTATACAATGTTGAAATAGGAAGTCAAAGCATGTCTCAGATAAACTAGAGATGGACAATGGGTTGCTTTTTCTCCCAAATTTAGTTCAAGCAGTGAGTAAATTTTGAAGAATCTGCACTCAGGCAACCATCATATTAACCTACCCCCCTTATATGGGGCAACCAGTTACCATTTGTTCCACATGATGTCATGCAAAGGTAGAAAAAAAACATCTGCTTGTAGTGAAAAAGAACTTGTCTTAAACAGGAAATCATATTGAACATTTGTTTAAAAGATTTTAGAAAGATTACTAAATGTATGAAATTAATGAATGGCGTGTCATGGCTCCACACATCATAACTAATTATTAAATTAACACTATAAATGCTATAAATTATTTTATGGAGTGTTAAGATTTTTTTTTTTTTTTCATTTTAATTTTGAGAGAACATACTGGCTGTTAAGGTTTTATACAACATTAGTTATTGCATTCGTCAGGATTTAGACTGTTGCAGTATGAACATGGCAGTAAAGATGAATAAAGATGCAGTAAAGAATTTTATTTATTTGTTTGTTTGTTTGTTTGTTAATTGGTTATTGCCTTGAAATGTGGCATGTTTCTAAACCTTTCCACTGCCTCTCCCGGCCAGATTTTCCACCCCCTCCACCTCCAGTGGACGCAGAGCTGCCAGCTCCTCCCCCAGAATGTCAGCTCACACCCCCTGCATCTGAGGCTCCTCCCCCTGCATTCCCTCCCCCTCCCCCTGTTGCAGAAGACTTACCCCTCCCAGCACCTCCTGAAGATGTAAGCTTCGTTCCCTCAGATTCTTCTCCCGCTCATCCCCCTCCACCTCCTCCTCCTCCTCCCCCGCCCCCTCCTGCACCTCCACTTCCTGGCATCGGTGTCAGTCTTCAGGTAAGAGCTAAGACACCAACTTAATGTGAGTTGCTGGCACGTTGCTGGTGAACATGTTTTCCAATAATGCTAAATTACAAAAATTCTTTCTAAAAAATATTAACATCCATCTCTCATTTAAATACACATGGCCTGAGGTAGATTTAATCATGGTTGAATTAAAGGTAAAAGAAACATTTCTATTTTCATTGTTATCAGCATTTTGTGAGCGTTTCAGATTACTTACTGACTGTAGGGATGTATCAAAGCGCCACAATCTGTATCTTTATTTGTTTAGTCAGTGTCAGTATCTGTATTTGTCATCTAAACTGGAAGCCTTTAGGAACCATACTACTCTGCCCCAGAAACATTGGATGGAAAACCCCAGAGGCAGGAATGCCAGCATTGTCAGCATGGTCTATGAGTTCTGCCTGTTGACAGATCAAGACTTAATGCATATTAATCATGCAGTACTCGTACTAGAAAAGCTGCTAGGAAGGTCGGGGAGTTTCCACAGCACTTTTGCTGCCGTACCTCATTGCGTGATGTCTTGATATTTTTCTAACACTGTATATACATTCGTAGCGATGTATATACAAAATGCTAAAATGTTTCTAAATGCAACTTTGCAAACTGACATCCAGTCAGATTGTCTGATAGAGCAAGCGAGCAGTTGGGGTAAAGGAAGATCTGCAGTAATGGCTAATTCTGACTGGTACTTTGGTACACCTAACCCATAGTCTCCTCTTACTCAAATTGGCCAGGAGAATGCAGAGTTTTACATGATTAATACATGTTAATAAATGTAATACTGATTTACATGGGTTGACCAAATTTTAGGCATTTACAGAATTGTGGGCGCTGTATTTTATTTTCCTTTCTGTCTTAAGCATGTCTTAATTTTAGATATGGCATTTGCGTCGGAGTCCAAAAAATACATCAGGAATGCAGGCAGCCATTGAGAACTAAATTGTGTGTGAATGTACAGTACTGTAGAAAAGTTTTGGACCCCATCATTTCTTCATATTAAATTAAATTAAATTAAATTAAATTAAATTAAATTACAGAAATGAGAACAAATATTTTACTGTGACAGACTGCAAAGTGGCTAAAGATAGAATTTAATTTCTGTTTGTTTATGTAACATCCTCAGGAGCGACCTCATTTCCCCCTCTTGTCTGTGTCAGCCATTCAGCATTACCGGTATACTAATCACCGGCCTGATCATCTGCCATCATCTGCACCTGTTTCTCACTGGTTCATGCCTTAAGTTAGATGGTTTTTATGCTTGAACGATTCATAAGTCAGTGTGTGGCTTAACAAACATTCCTCTTAAAGACCTTCAGGAGGCCTGGAGAACTATTCCTCAAAACTATGTTAAATAAGAGAAAGTCTGGCTCTTTGGCAAAATATGAAGAAATGAGGTGTAGCTCAAGGCTTGGGATAGGCTGGGCCATACAGAATACGCATTGCATACACTTTGTCAGTTGCATTTGAAGGACAAAGGAACCTTCAAAATGTGACCGGCTCAGTCATGATGCTATGACGTAATCTGCCTTCAAATGTATCCTTTGTAGGATGCAGCCCCTGAATTGAGACACTGGTCTCCTAATGCTAAAACTTTGATAGGATCCCTGATAGCACTTGGAGGAATTTTCTCGTGCGTGCGTGCGTGCGTGCGTGCGTGCGTGCGTGCGTGCGTGCGTGCGTGAGATTAGAGATGACGACTGAAGTTCAGCTGTAGAACGGGCACTGATGTATTTATTTCCATTTCTGGTACTTTATGATCCACAGTGGAAGTTAATGAAACACTCAATTATATTTTTAATTGTCCTGTAATTTTTTTTTTGGGGTGTTGAAGCTTTATAAACTATGGAATGCACATAAAAGAAATTATCTACTTTTCATCCATTAATAAGCATCTGATTTGTTAGCTCCAAGTTCTAGTATTAAGCTTTGACTATAAATTTATCTTCCTCCAAGTGACTACGGTTTAGCTGTTTATTTTTTGTTTAACAAGTCATCTGTATGCTACATATGCTACATTTCTACATTTCTAGCAAATTGTAGAAGTAACTGGTTCCTGAAGCTGTGAGCACAACTGACCATGTTTGCATGTACTGCATCAGCACAGGGAAAGTGACACTAGCCGATCAGTTATTATATAAAGTCATTTCTGCAATTGTACTGAAGTAAAAGTAAAGGCACTGAAACTGAAAAAGTCATTACAGCAGTCACTTTAGCAGTTTATTCTTCTATGTAACCTTTTGCATGTCAGCACTGATAATAATTCAGCAGTCATTTCAAACAGGCCAAGCTAACTGAGGAAATTGTTTGCATGACTTTTTCAGAAGTAGGCTCTAATTTGGGTTTGTCATTACCAGATACAGATATTAATTATTGTTTTTCTTTGTAATTTAACCAGTTGTGTTCAACTGCCTGTTAATTAGAGGTATATTTTGCAGCAGTATATTTTCCCCTCTTAGTTTGTGTCTGCTCTTATCTCTCTTCCTCCCTCTGGTTTGTTATTTTTACAATTTTTCCTGTGCAGTTTCTTCCCCAATTGTCAAGTTCTCATTTTCATGTTTTTTTTTTTTTCCCACCCTTTGTTGTATAGAAGCAAACTAGTTTTGATCGTCAGCTGGACTCTCTCACCGATATGTTATCAGAAATGGAAACAAGAAGACCTTTCAACCCAAAGGTACAAACTACCATTTACTTGTAGTTTGTAACAAGTTAATTGTGATAGAAAAATATATTAAACATATCTCACAATCATTCCATTGTTGTATTTAGTCCCTGATTCCTATTGCATTTCTGTGGTCCAGGCGTCCAGTCAGCTGTCATCAGGCCTCTCCCCAAAACCACCTGCTCCTCCTCCCACTGCCCCCAAACCTTCCCTGTCTTTCTTGCCCCCACCAGAGCTGCAGGATCGCCCTCCACCCGCCCCCTGGGCAGAGGAGCTACGTGCTCGTACCACACTGAGACAAGGTGGCCCAAGCACAGCCTCTGCTCCGGCATCTGGAGCACCACTGGGTAAAGGACCTGCAGCTGCTCCAAAGACATCATTCACTCCCAGCCAGCCTGCTTCTAATTTTAGCCCCAAACCTGCAAACAACATCAGCTCTGCAGGTCAGCGAGGGGTTAACCTTGCTCCCAAAGTCACCTCCCACATCTCTTTCCCTCCACCACCTGCTGCACCACCTGGTCCTCCACCACCTCCAGCAAATGCCCCTGCCACTGCCCCAGCCCCTGTCCCTGCCCCTGCCCCATCTTTCAGTAACACCAAAGCCATTATTTCAATCAATCAGGAGAAAACTTCTCCATCTCCAGCCTCTCCACAGCCTAAACCAGCACCTTCTCCCACTTCCACACCATCACCATATGGCAACACTATGGCTGGTCCAACCCCACCCAAGGTGAGTCTGTTTAGAAGTAGGTAGTCTAAAAAAAAAATTTTTTTTTGATCTGCTGTTGAAACGATTTAACTCTTTGGAGGAGCATGAAGGACCGTAAGATTAAACTCCAAAGTCTGGGAGCATTTAAACTCAAGTTTAAATTATCTCCTCCTTTAAAGTGGCTGATTAAAATTATAGGTTTTATAGATTGATGTTTGATTGAACAAAGTCTCACATTCCTGTTACACCGTCCTATGTATTAAAAAAAATAATAATAAAAAAGGAAGTAAATTATTGACTTAACATACTCGCATATCGTACTGCTCATGCCACAGAACATACATTCTAAGCTAGATGGCTGTCTTGACAGACTTGTCCAGAGGCCATTGTAGTACTTTTATGTGCATTAAGAATATCCTAAATTATTTACTGTACATAACTTAATTTCACAGTTCAATAATGCATGGACTAACACGCAATGAGAATAAGAATGAATTTAATTAGTGAAAATATTCACTGATGAGGTTCATGCAGTGACAATGTTATGAATTTGTTTTAAGTTTTATGAATTTGTTTTAAGTCCACATGATCATCAGATGTATTCTCAACAGTTCTGCAGACTAATGTATGGTATTCTAATTATCTGCTCAGGCTGCACAACCAAAAGGTTCTGGAGCAGGTGCACCCCCTACTGGTGTTCCTCTCTCAATGCGAGAAGTTGAAGAGCTGGAACGGATGACCAAAGATTTCATCAAAGACATGGATAACCGTGCCCCAGTTATTTGCTCTGCACCTACAGGTAGTCTCCCTCTCCTTTAGACATCCGTTTCATATTCACTTATTAATACAAATTGGAGATATAAGAGCACAGCTGATATATATAGCTCGCCTCTCCACATTGACACACCGAATTGAACATGGTTAAAGTATTTTAACGGGATGTACTGTCATCTGTGCACTCATATTAAATGCAGAAACACTTCTGGACGTTCCAAAGTACATATGAGTCATTAGAAGTAGTCATGTCCACTCACATACTGTGTGCGTGGGTCTAGTAATGGTGCTTTATCAGTATTTCTGCATTCTGGTTTTAATGGATTGAGTAATCTTTTCCTTTGGTTTACCCTGTCCCTGCTTGTGTGAACAGAGGTGTGTGGAAAGTGTGGAGAGGCTCTGTCCAGGTCTCAGCCTGCAGTCAGGGCGATGGACAAACTTTTCCATTCACACTGTTTCTGCTGCATTACATGCCACCGCCCTCTGCAGGGAATGCAGTTCTACGACCGTGATGGGACGCCAGAGTGCGAGGAATGCTATGTGGTGAGTTAGTACACTCACACTCGCGTTACTAATTGGTGTTGTCAGACTGGCCTGATTTGCATTATTGTAGCTTGCAGCTTTTTGTTGCATGTCACCTCATTCTACTTATAAAATGATGTGCAGCTTCATCTTGATCAGTTTTTTTTTCCACATAACTCTGAATATGGAAAGCATGAACAGCATTTAAAACAGTTGGTGTACATGCATTGATTTGTAGTTGTAAACTCTGATGCTTATTGTGTAATAAATCAAGCAAATAAATGTGGTCTGTATAGCTCTTGAATCATATTTTTTTTCCTGTGCTCTCAGGCTTGTTTTTTGTTTTTTTTTTTTTTCTGCAGCATCTTTAAAAACCATGAGTTTTAATTTTGTTCCAAATCAGTGGGGACAGATGAATTATATCTGCCTTCCTGTCACCTGTGTGTGCATTCAGAACTCTCTGGCAGTTTGTTCTCGTTGTGGGGAGCGGATCACAGATCGCGTGCTGAAAGCAGTGGGCCAGTGTTTCCATGCTCACTGTTTCCGCTGCACTGCCTGTAGCTGCACACTGGAGGGCTCCCCATTCATCACTGATGACAATAACAACCCCTACTGCGTCAATGATTACCACCGGTGAGCCTCTACACATTTCCTGACTGATCCTTTTATTTCCTTAGTAGATCTGATTAATATTGTTATACCAGAAAATATGAAATGTATTGAACAATTCATTTCTCTTTTTGGGGATTTTGCTCTAATCCCGGATTAGACGTTTTTCTCCTCTGTGTGTGAGCTGCAATGAGCCAATTGTTCCTGACCCTGGTAGTGAGGAAACCCTTAGAGTTGTAGCCTTGGAGAAGAACTTTCATCTGAAGTGCTACCGATGTGAGGTATGAAGAAATAAAATATTAAATTGCAACACACCACTTCACGTAGTTTAAAAGGCTCTGTGCTTTAAGGCTTATCCACTCATCCTCTGCTTCACATCGTAAATTAACAATACCATGTGGAAAATGACAATAAATACGATGGTAAAATTCAACAATGGAAAATGACAATGTGCTTATAACAAGTACCAATGCTCGTCCTTATAGTCTTAATCCTAAAAACATTCGACTATAGTGGCTTATTGCACACTGCTTGATGTTCAGTCTGAAAATGTGACAGAAAACAGAGCGTAAAGTGTAAGGTAGTACAATCTCTTTACATATTTTCTCAAGTAAGATTAAAAACGTCTAGGATTAAGAGCACTCTCGGTTTTTCTAGGTTTTAAAGAAATGTTAAGGGTTTGAGGGAATGGTGTACACTCATGTTTCTTCTCTTGTTCTCAGGACTGTGCTCGCCCACTCTCTATAGAAGCAGATGCCGATGGCTGTTATCCATTGGATGGGAGAATTCTATGCATGAAGTGCCACACAAAGCGTGCCAAGCAGGCTAAGTGATTGGTGGAGACTCCTGTCACTTATAAAAACCCAAATCTAAAAATCAAAGATTGACTGTGCTCTGATTGCAGACATTAGATGCATTGTTTTTGTGAGTTTTAAATGTCCTTCACATTTACCACTATTGGTCATAGAGCCTTGTTTTTGTCTGAATATTTCCATAGCTTTATCAGCAAGACCACAATTTAATAGTAGCAGCAGCTCTGTTTCTTTCTTTCTTTCGTTTTTTTTTTTTTTTTCTTATTCCTGTCCAGGGCTTTTCTCAAACAGCTTCACTGATGTTTACTGAAAAATCACAAGCACACCATCACAGCATGAACACAGTGTTCTGACATGTCGGTTAATTTAACAAACAAGAACTGCCTTTTTTTTCTCCTCTTCTTTTTTTTTTTTGATGTAATAAGAGATTGTGTAACCTTATTTCTTTACAAGGGCGGAACAGCAACAACTCTCATAAAGCTTAGCACAGCCTCCTGAACAATAGCATTAAGGATTAAAGAAAAATATTGCTTATGAATACTAGTATTAAATCAACATGAATTATTTGAACTTGTGAGCTGTCAAGCAGAATAATACATTTAGTAAATTAGCTTTCCAAATAGACCTGCAGCTGCATAGATGCTTATGAAGGCTGGCAGGGAATTATGTGTTGTATATTGGGTCTATGAGCAAAGCTTTGTTTGTCTTTGTCTTGCATGGAACATTTATTCAACAAGTCTGCATGATATAAAAAAAATTAAAAAGCACAAAAGTGACCAACAATTACTAATGTAATAAAAAGAATAATAGGTAGATAAAAAATAAAAAGTATTAACACAATGACAGCTTGGTGGATATTTTCCATCGTACAATCATGTATACAAATGATCCTATATGTCTGCAAACTAAGCTACTCATGCAAGTAGTGGTCATTTGAGATGTTTATCAATTAGAATTGATTGGATCGTCATCAGACTTTTACATACACAGGACTGATTTATCACTCTCACTCACATTTACACTAAACAGTATAATGACAAGCAAAAAGCACACTGGACTCCCATCACTTCTGGTTGTGACAATCACATTATGACGTACTATTACAAAAACATTTTTAAATATTACTGACAAGGAACTGAAACCCCCCAAAATAAGATATGAATGAGAAGTATTTTTTTTTTTAAGAGAGAGCGGTATCTGTTCTCTTTCTTAAAAGGTTGGTAAACTACATTTGTGTAGACGTTTATACATGAAATTGTATGTTAGGTGCTCTGGTTTTCATCCTGGAAAGTACGTTTTGATTAGAAATGAATGGGCATGTATTATGTATTATTGGAGGGCATTAATGTAGCGATCTAACCAGAGTACATCAGTCCACTAAATTGTAAAATATCTGAGCGCAAATTGTCTGCTGAATCAATGGGTAGGCAAAAAAAATATGGGCACACTTAGTCACAGGTTTAAATACGCAATTGGAAGAATGGATAGATTTTTGTACAAGTGTTTTTAAATGATTTACTAGTGTCAGTATTAGACTGTAATGAACAAACTTTTTTGTTTGTTTTTTTTTTGTTCATGAGAGTTATTCGGATGCTACCTTGGAAATTACTAAATGTGTAAGGAGGTACATTCCTTAAATTAGCATTTTATACTCACCACCTTCTTCTGATTATGTATCCCCAATTAGAATTTAACAGGAATGATCTGTGTTGCACAGGTGGATAAATGGTAAACGGTTTCCCACAGTCTGTACAATGATTTACATGATTTGTTGGCTCCTCCCTCTTTGATTTCCAATGTATTCGATGATTTTTTTTTTGTGTGTGTGTGTATCACACTTTCTCCATCATGTTTTGTGTCGGTGTCACCATGATACTGCAGTTTACAGTGAATTAACATTAATTATAGCATTGATTATTTTTCAGTTTACTTATTTACTACACATATACACAAATGCTTTACTTTGCAGTCAAATTCCTATGTAATATGTGAATGTGTGTATGTTTACGGTCTGAGAATATTTTTTTGCAATCAAGCTCTCATTTGTACTGTATTATTAAAACAAAACAAAAACACTTTGACATTCTGCTTGATTTTTAAGCATGTTCCTTGCATGGAAGTAACAGAATGAGATTAAATTTAAAGCCTTTATTTGATCTTGTCTCGGTTTACTGTTAAACCCTTATTAAATCAGCTCAGTGGCCAGTGTGTACTTGGTGTTATTTTCCTTTTGATCAAGAGGAAGTCACTCACTTCTGTGATTACAATTTTTTTAAACACATTTTCTCTTTTCTGAATGTGTCATCTCTTGTCATTTCTATATTAAACATGTATGTTGGCATGTGACAGTCTGCCTTCCCACGCAGTGTGCGACATATAAGCGCGTCATAGGTGCGTCTTCGCACCATATCGGCTCACACCAGCCTTACACTTCACTGATAGCAGAGTGCTGACGTATGTGTTTGTGAGTTTATTTTGACCGTTTTTAATACAGCCTAAGTGACTGACTACAAGTGGACCTATTTAAAAAAATAAATAAAAAAAAACATTCTATTAATGTTTATGGTGCGATTGTCTTCTGTTAAAAAAGGGATGGTTTAGTTAAATTCAGATAGTCAATCTAAGTAAAATCAACATGTCTCAAACCCACATCGGATAGGGGAGGTTGACACACAGACACGATATGGTGAAAGAGGCCTGCACGCTGACTTTAATCAGAATCTTAATGTGGGAGGAGAAAGTGTGACGAATGACTGAACTCATGAAAGGAAAGATAGAAAAGGGGATTATTCTGATGAAAGTAGGAAGTGGTTCAGATATGAGCAGGATACTAATGAAGAAGGAGTTCTGATGAAAGGGCTAATGAAAAGAACAAGATGACTCAAAACTCACCAGTTCAACAGGTACAGCTAGAAAAAAAATTCCATCCTAACAATAATGCTACTGTTTTGTCTCTAAGTGAGAAATGGTTTAATCTCAAACTGATTTGGACCTGCTTATGCTACTAATAAGCATACTGGCATAATCATTTAAGTGTAAATATTTTGATGTGGTAGTATGATGGGTTACCACACAATGTTGATTAATTTCACAATTTCATGTTCACATCATTAAATGTTAGTTGCTCTTAGCAAATCACCAGCAATGGCAGTTTGAATTTACTACTAAATGACATGGCATAGTTCTTACCTGTTTACAGTTATATAGTTATTTATAATATTGCTAATTACATTTTCTTTTTATCAATTACATCTCCTCAACAGTCAGTCTTATAAGAGAGAAAAAAACATTGTAATCCTAAATATACATTATATATTGATAAATATGATCATATAATATTATTAATAATACATTATTAAAATTAATATACATCATACTATTTTTCTTTACCTGAAGTGTGTATATATTTTTTGTCTGACTCCACACACAAACCATATATATATATATATGCTCAATAACTTAGAATATCACCGAAAAGTTTATGCATTTCAGTAATTCAGTTCAAAAAGTGAAACTCCTATGTTATATAGATTCAACACACAAACTGATATATTTCGAGTGATTATTTCTTTTAATTTCAATAATTAAGCCTTAGAGCTAATGAAAACCCAAAATTAAATATCTCCGAAAATTACAATCTTACTTAAGACCAATAAAAAAAGAATTTTAACACAGAAATGTTGGATTACTGTAAAGTATGAACATGTACAGCACTCAATACTTGGTTGGGGCTCCCTTTGCATGAGTTACTGCAGCAATGTGTCGTGGTTTGGAGGCGATCAGTCTGAGGCACTGCTGAGGTGTTATGGAAGCCAAGATTGCTCTGATAACAGCAATATCAGTTCTTCCATGTTGTTGGGTCTGGTGTCTCATCTTCCTCTTCACAATACCCCAAAGATTCTCTATGAGGTTTCAGCCAGGCGAGTCTGCTGACCAATCAAGCACAGGGATACCATGGTCCTTAAACCAGGTATTAGTACTTTTGGCAGTGTGAGAAGTCCTGCCGGAAAATGAAATCAGCATCTCCATAAAGCTGGTCTGTAGCGAGAAGTATAAGATGCTCTAAAACTTTGCTGCAGTAATTCATGCAAAGGGACCAAAGAAGTATTGAGTGTGGTACTTTTCAGTAGTCCAACATTTCTATACTTTTCTAGAATATTATTATTGGTCTTTTTTATTATTATTATTATTTATTTATTTATTTTTTTTAAATAAAAATCTCTGTCTGTATATCTGACTGTCTGTTCAGCCAGATTTTATCACAGCATCACACAAAAGTGACTGAACTGAATTTAAACTTGATAGTACTTCAGTATATAAATGATTAGATAATAAATTAGAAAATCTAAACTGAATATTTTTACTGGGATTACCTAATATTTGCACAGCTGAAATAACAGCGTTGAAATAGTATAAGTGAATTTCAATGAGCTAGAGTCATTTTAAGACAAAATGCAATCTTTATTCTATCTACTGTACAGAAAGACAGCCAGACGAGCACGTGGGCTTGAATCTGAAATAATAATACCACTGATCACGTTAAAGCTGATCAGCTTATTTTTAGCTTTAACCACTAACTATTTCTAAAAACTCTTTTCCTGTCAATGATAGGTACTTATCCTAGTTTATCTTATACTAGGTGATATCAGAAAGTTTCGAGGCTGCATTCACAGTCGCAGGAAGTACCGAGATTCATAAGTCAGTGTGCCAAAAGACATCATCCTGTGTACAGAAGCTGTGCAACTAGTGCTATTTTGACCCCACTCGTTATCACATCTGCTATTTCATCATGGATAGCAAGTTAGAACAATGCTGGAATACGTTGTTGGGCTGTTTTAAGTGGAACGTGCTCTTTAAAAGCGGAAGAACATCATTGGAAGACCTTCAACGAGCTCAACCCCTAGAAATGTCGAACCCATTGTGCATGATGATCATTGTAAAACAATCCACAACATGGCTGTCATTGTCGGAGTGTCATATGGAACAGTCCAGGCAACCCTCACGTGTGATTTGGACATGTTGCTCACAGTGCTGTGTTGCTGCCAACATTATGATGACTTGTCCTTAATGTCGAGGATCATTACTGGTGACAAAACTTGGGTGTAAGGTCCACAGCTCACCCAAGTACATGCTCTTCGTCTTCTCCGACATTTGCGGCATTGTACACAGAGAATTTGTCCCCAGGGGCCAGATCATCAATAGCAGATTCTGTTGTTTTCCAGGTTTTAAGGCATCTGAGGGAGGATGTACAGTGAAAAAACAGAGCTTGTAAACAGTGCTAATCCCAATTTTTTTTTTCATTTCTAATCCCAATTTTTATTTTTCATTTCTAATCCTTGTCTAGGAACTTCTCCAACTCTCCCAAGAACAGTCTGAGAAATCACAGTCATTTGTCAGGAAACTGTGGTTTGGGCTCCTGTGTTGTACTGCTGTCTGTGTGATTGGTACAATCTTAGGGCTGGGGTGTTACTTCCTACAGCAAAACACTCAAGGTAACAAGATGCCATATCATACAACAAAATCTAGTTCAATGTCTGTTGTGACTGTTTTTGCTTTCCCATCTATCTTTTTTCATGTGCCCTTACGTTTCTTTCTCTTCTTTCTCTAGACCCTCTTCCTTGTCTATCTCCAGCATGCATGAACCTAGCAGAACGCTTCTCTGCAGTTATGGATCCTTGTGATTACTTCATGTTTAGTTGTAAAGTAGAATTGTCACCTAGGAGCAGAGGGAGACACAGGGACATGACCATCTCCTATAATGCCACCAGCAGAGATGGGATAAGGATGGACAGAGAGTCAGACAATGAAAGACAAAGAGATGAAAGATTACCTGCCAGACAGACAGCGTTGTTTCTAGCAATAAAAAATATTTTGGGTATGATGGACTACAATATATCTTTCTATCACTGTACAGGACACAAGTGAGAATTTGCTCTGTAATAGACCTGAATGTGTATGAATGATCACCATTTTGCATTTATTAATTATTTTAATAGTGTTCAGCAATTTGTAATTGGACTTACACTAAACATATACTGTTGTAGTGAGAAGATTACACACACTCGACATGAATATAAATGTCATGGTAATATTGGGCTTAAAATTCTTTGAACTGGACTTTTGCTGAGGCAGCATCTTTGTATAACATATATTTTTAATTAAAAAAAAAAAAACAAATTTTTAGAACACAAAATTGAATTGATATGTATATCTTTTTATATCAACACAGGGTAAAAATACTACAAACAGTGTCAAAAATATACATACAGCCACTTTCTGTTTGGCGGAAAGTCTCAAAATTTTTATATTTACAATTTCCATCTCAACTTTGTCATATGAAGCTGGTAGTTTCTCAGTGTCCACATAAAAAGGGTTTGTCTGATCAACACCCAGTACAATGGGTAAGTCGAAGGAGCTCAGTGCAGACTGGAGAAAGAGGATGGTAGATTCGCATAAGTCAGCAATGTCTCCTGTCATCGTTTCTAAACGAGTGCATGAAAGGAAGTGTAGAAAGCCTTCTGGAGGAAAGTTTTTTAATCAGCAGAGCTATGTTTGGAGGAGTTAAGATGAGGTATTGAACCCAAAAACTACTCGATCAGCTGTTAAGCATGGTGGTGCTAGCATTGTGCTTTGGGGCTGTTTTACTGCCAGAATAGTGAAGAAGGAGAACTATTTCTGTATTTTTCAGCATAATTCTAAATCATCAGTCAGTTGGTTGAAACTTGGATAAAATGAATTGTTGAAACAGAACACTGCCTAACAGCACATTAAATATGACCATTTTTGACAGAAAACCAACAAACTTAATTGAAAACTGCTAAATCTCCCAAGAAGAGTGGTCAAATATTCAAACCGAATTCTGCCAGAAGCTTGTTGATGGCTAATGCATGATCTAAAGGTGAAACTTGCTAAGGGTCATTTAACCAAATATTAGGTGTGCTGTATGTATAGTTATGACTCTTCTGAATTCACACATGTGCAACACATTCTTGAGGTTTTCGTTATTGAAGATGCATGTTGTCTGATCATTCTGAGCCATAAAAATACCAGTTCAAGGCCAATATTGTCTTGCCATTCATGTTCATGATGAGTATATGTAAAAGATTGACTAAGTAAAGAACATAAACAAACAATGAACTGGAAATGTACATGATGTATTTGAAACTTATGTTTGAATCTTTGGTTCTGTGATTTCTGCATGATTAGAGTCTCCCAAAATGAACGTTTCCAGTGTAGTACAGAAAGCGCAGACGTTCTATAACACCTGCATGGGGCCAAACACTACACTGAATGAGAGCATATTTCACGCTCAAATGCTAATCCAACAGGTAATGATGCAAATTCCCTCTCTCACACACATATAGCCACGATATAAAATTAAAATGATTTAATATGGTTGCTAAGGCCTTTTAGATGTTTATATATTTATTTGATTTACTTACCAACTTTAACAACACTTAATTAGATTGTAGCTCTTAAACCTCAGAGCATTAAAGCCATTATTTGTTTTGCTGTATATGCTGTGTTTACAGTATATAGGGCTCAGGATTGTGCTGACATATCTGAACTGAATTTAGTTCATTTTAACCAAATTCCCCAAAACATGACTAAGCAAAAAATTAGGAACTGGGTAAAACTGGCAAAGAAATAGCACAGATACGCAAGATGTTTTTACAGATACACATGTATTTATTCTTGTTTTCGGTTGTCTCCACGACCAAAAAGAAAGAAATTAATAATATTAATGATAATGATATTAATAATAATTAGCTCATTTTCAAGTTCTAAACAACGTCATTCCTATATTCTGGTAATGGTAAAATGTAACCTTTATAAAAGTAATAATAACTTTTGTTCTACCTGACAAATGCGAAAACCCAAATACACAGTTTGAAGTCTGAAGGCAAGGCAAGGCAATTTGTATAGTATAATACAAATTTTTTTTATTTGTATAGCACATTTCAAAGTGCTTTACATAACAGAGGCGAAAATAATCATAAAACGAAAGAAAAAATAATAGCAATAAAACTTGTGCTTTAAATGATTTACAATTTGATTTAAAATAAAAAATAAATATAGTTTACAATGAAACTTTTAAAACTGAAGCCTCACATTAACACACACAAGCAAGGGCTTTATGTTTTTTAATGTGCATTGACCTATGCTGTACCTGTATCTGTACTGCTTGGGTTTTAAGGTTAATGAACAATCCGTGTTTGTGTGTAGCTGGGTGGCTGGCCTGTACGTGGGAACTGGATTCAGCCTGACTTTAACTCGACTCTGGCCACGTTGATGTCACAATACAACACATTTCCATTCTTTAATGTGTACGTGGGACCTGACCGCAATGGGAGCAAGAACTACATACAGGTACATTTACACCGATGAAAAATCTAAGACAAGCTAAACTACTTTTTGTCGTAAATTCTAAACTTGAATAACCTTGCATATATATAAACCTTTGAAAAAGGAATTGTCCTTTTCACTCTTGTCCAGTAGATAACACTTTACTCCCTTGGTTTAAATTTGCATATGCTTTCTTTACCTCATTTCACATTTAATTCTTAAATATCATTGATTAAGGAAATTGGGTACCCTTAATTATTTTACTGAAATATATAGTACTATATATACTACTGCAAATATACAGAGGTATATGTTAGGTCATATTGTTATGATTTGTGTCCAAAAAGCATGTTGATGGGTTTTTTTTTTTTTTTTTTTTTTGCTGAAAACTGCCATTTCTACAGATTGATCAACCAGACTTCCACTTCCCTACAGATTGGAACAACAACACAAACAAATCCAAATTTAACTTACAGGTACAACTGGACATAATTTCAAGTTTAACAAAGAAAAATAATGAAGTCTCACAGTGTAAATAACTGATGCAATCTTTGTGAATATAAAAGGATGATCTTACATAGAATAATGATAGGTATTTTCATCTGGTATCTTCCTTACTTTTCAGGCTCTGCGTCCATTCTTCGCATCCTGTAAGGAGCTTTTGTCTTTGTTAAATATTTCCTCCTGCACTCAGCACTGTGGCTTGTATTTGTCACTGAGCTCAAACCTAGTTACTATGACTGCACCCCTTTCTTACCGACTCCACCAGAACCACCTGTATGATCGAATCACGATCCGGGAGCTACAGGTATGTGTTTGCGATCACTCAATAGGTTATAGGTTATAGGGTACTGTGTGTCAGAGAACTAGGAAGATGTGCAGATATGTTTATATGGGTTTGTTTGTGTGTATGGGCACTCATTCATTCAGAAATGTTCTATCCCTTTTTTCTCTGTAGGAACTGGCCCCTGCTATTGATTGGCTCAGCTGCCTCCAGGCTATGTTTCATCCTGTTTGTGTTAAGATGTCAGATTTTGTGTTATTACATAATCAGCCTTATATCATCTACATGTCACAGACACTTAGCAATTGGAGACGTACTCATGAAAATATGGGCAGGTAGATCATATTATTTTAAATGTATATCAGTTAATTTAATATTTAGCTTTACATTCCACCTCAGCATTAATAACTGTATTGTTCTGACGTGTGTGTGTGTGTGTGTATGTGTGTGTGTGTGTGTGTGTGTGTGTGTGTGTGTGTGTGTGTGTGTGTGTGTGTGTGTGTGTGTGTGTGTGTGTGTGT
>JAAGKR010000729.1:0-112942 GCA_011419295.1 Clarias macrocephalus | reverse complement strand
TTGTTTGTGTGTATGGGCACTCATTCATTCAGAAATGTTCTATCCCTTTTTTCTCTGTAGGAACTGGCCCCTGCTATTGATTGGCTCAGCTGCCTCCAGGCTATGTTTCATCCTGTTCGTGTTAAGATGTCAGATTTTGTGTTATTACATAATCAGCCTTATATCATCTACATGTCACAGACACTTAGCAATTGGAGACGTACTCATGAAAATATGGGCAGGTAGATCATATTATTTTAAATGTATATCAGTTAATTTAATATTTAGCATTACATTCCACCTCAGCATTAATAACTGTATTGTTCTGACGTGTGTGTGTGTGTGTGTGTGTGTGTGTGTGTGTGTGTGTGTGTGTGTGTGTGTGTGTGTGTGTGTGTGTGTGTGTGTGTGTTTATTTTCAGTTCACCTCTCCATATGTACATGATCATGAATCTTCTGCAAACACTTATGCCTGCTCTGCACCCCAGATTCATGCAGATTATGAAAAACTTCTCTGCAGCAACTGACAATGAAGATGAAGTGTGTATTAAACCGAATTTCGTCATTTATAATATTTTATAATGTTGTTAAATGAACTGGATTGTAAAGTTTTTTTTTGTGCCACTTAAGGATGTGCCGCATTGGAGACACTGCGTACTGCAGACGGTGAAAGGTTTTGACACTCAGATCAGCCATTTAATCAAAGACCGTCATGCTGGTGAAAAGGTGTGAATAATAATTTATGGATAATTGACAAATAGATGGATAGAGGTATGGCTGGATGGATAAAAATAGTTAGACCGAGGGTTGGACCAATTAGTGTACTTCTGGGCAAATGGATATACATATAGTATATGGCAAATATTTAACATAACTGTATATTAAAGGGAGGATGAATGAACAGACTGGTGGATGGATGGATGGATGGATGGATGGATAAACAGATAGTTTTATGGATTGCTTAATAGATGGATGGTTGGATAAAAATTTAAATGCAAGGATAGGTGAAATGGATGGATCAATGTGTGTAATGACATTGATATCTTAAATTCATTACACACATTTGTAGAGTGGGTAAACTGTATCTCCCAGGGTAGGTCCCATAAGCTTTTATACTACTGTACATTAGAATAGCATAAGTCATGAGAATTTCAAAGCTTATGGGAAGGTGACTTGTGAATTGCCTTGCATGAAATAATTATTTTAGTCAACATGTTTAATATTTACGACATATTTATGATATGTTTAATGCCAATTTGAGGGAGATGCTGAAGGTAGTAGCAAACAGCATTTCGTAATAGTGTTATATAAATGTACATTTATATAAATGCTTTCTAACATTTATATCTATAATAATTATGAATATGTTATAACAACCCAATATATGTATTTTAAAATAAATTGTTACATTTATTACAACATTTATAAAGATTTACTATTATTCTTATAATTTATTTTCACTTGCTAGGCTGAAAAGCTGATCAGTGACATTTACAACTCCCTCAAGATCAAAATAGCCACCCTAAACTGGCAGAACAATGACACGCAGCATTTACTTTTGAATAAGGTAAAAGGTAATAAGCTCCTTTGAGATCTTGAGGTAAATGCAGCTGCAGATGTGACACCGTTAAAGTTTCTCTTTCAGATTGATTCTCTCACACCAAGACTCTCAACTAACAGTGGATTCTTAAGTCAGCCGGAACTTGATAAGCATTTTGCAGAGGTATAAAGGAATAAATGTAAATATTTGCATTGGAAATTTCCTACTATTATACATACATTTGTATATGGCATTTTGTTCATATACTTGTACCTCTCTCTTGCACTAGGTGAATATAAGTGAGAAGAGCTATTTCTCCAACTACCTACAGATGCTTGTTCTTCAGCAGAGGATGAAGAGAAGATTGCTCACTCACACTCCACAGCATGATGTGTGGGTGCCTGATCCCTCTCTACACTTTATTATATGATTATTACTGTCATAATTGTAATACACAACCTACAGTGGTATTTTTAGATTTAGACCTTGTGTTTTATTTTCATTGTAATTTGTTGAGCATGTTAATGTTGTTCTGTGATCAGCTTTTTTTTTTTTTTACTTATTCACTTGTTTTTGTGTTTTAGTTTGTCCATCCATCCATTTCTCTCTGGTAATGACACCATTATCCCAGTTGGAATGTTTGTGTCACCACAGTTTAATTACTCCTATCCCAGGTATTTACAACATTGTCACCCCAAGAAGTCCAATACATTCCATGTATTCATTCTATGAATCCACCACTAGTACCATTTAAAAATAAAGAGATTAATAATAATAATAATAATAATAATAATAATAATAATAATAATAATGATAATAATCATAATAATAATAATAATAATAATAATAATAATAATAATAATAATAATAATAATGCATTCATTAAAACTATGCATTAATGCAACTGCAACCCATTGGTGTTCCAAATAATATAGGATCGAAGTCTTAAGAATTTTCTGGCCAATCAAAATGCCTTAGTATTCCATCATGCTTATTAAACAATTCAAACTCTAAAGTTGTCACCTGTTGACACTACAGAGAATGAGATGCTATTAATGGATGTGACTGATTTTTCACGGATTTTTTGTTATATGTACGTACTGTACATGCACATACCTGCTTGTCCAAATCACTTACCACAGAAATGACACCCTAAACCTCATTTCATTGGTCCCTTTCTAAATATAAGCTTCTATCAGCCTTTTTTCCCCAAACAAAATTTAGTTATTCACATTTTTTTATTCTTTGACAATGAACATATCATGAGGGTTTTTGGAAAAAAAAAAAAAAAAAAAAAAAAAAAAAAAGCACATCTCAGTTTTGCTATATGGAATGCCAAAGCTCGATATTTCATAATCGCTCAGGATTCAGATAGAACCTTCTAATTCCAAGGGAACTAATTTAAAATCTACACATTGTTACATAGAGCGTTTTCTCATATGGCATGTATTTTATTTTAGAAGGTTCAAATGTGACTTTTGAATAGAATATACATAATGTTACTCATTATTTTATTCCATTTAGACATCCTACACATATTTACAGCTGTGTAATAAGTGCAACATAAACACTGTTATCCAGAGTGATACAGATAAGAGTACAAGTTTCTCTTTCTCTAGAGCTGTCAACTATGCGATGTTGGGAACCTCACTTGCAAAAGCCCTCCTGCATCTGCTGTTGCCTGATAGTATGTCACCCTATTATATAGCTATATGCATGTTTGAGTGTGTTAGTGTGTGTGCGGGTTTATGTACAGCAGGTCTATGCCATGATAACACTGGTCTCTTCTCTAGTCCTATCTCAATCAGAGAGTGCAGTGCAGGAGAGTGAGTGTGTGTGGTCACACTATCTCAAAGCACAAGGGGGACCTTCCTTTCTCACGCCACTCCAGCAGCAGGAGGTGTGGGTGCAGTACTCAGCCCTTCAGGTGGCACTGATGGTACTGTATTTTCAGTTGTAAAACTTTGTCTGTGCTGCGTCTTTTACTGCACAGCTATATGTTTCGGTTAAACAGAATCAGAAACTTTGTTTTGAAATGACTTTGCTTTAAATATCGAATTTCCATCCAGAAGGACTAGAGCTAGAGCACTACGTATTTTAGCATAGATACACTGCACATGCAATGCAATGTTTCAGGACAACAATTTGCTATTTTAATAATCCCTATCAAAATTCAATTTGAATAATCCCTAATTTCTACAATAGAATTTTATTAATTATTATATTGTATTTTATGTTTAGTTTGTAATCATTTGGTTTTCTCTTAGGCATATAATAACAGTTTGCAGGGGCATTCAGATGAAACGTCTGTATCAGGACTTTCTCACATTCATCTGTTTCTTGCCTCCTTCACTCTGGTAAGCTTCTGGAACTTTAGAACAACCATATCATATCAGATAAAAATGCATTAACACACTGGCCTGTATATAATAATTACCCAAATAGCAAAAAAGGAAGTAACTCATATGTTGCAATTCTTTAATAGGTAAGCTGTGATCCTGAGCCATATAGAGCACCCATGCCATTTGAACCCTCCTTCCTGGTGACCATACTCTGTGTCAACTCTGTGCACTGTCCCAAGCCACTGGCCTGTGTGGATAACAGATCTGAAAGACATCTTCCTGGACTGTGTTAGAAGCCTGGATCTGCTGAGAATCATTATTCATAGCTGGGCAATAAAGTGGACACTAAAACAGTATGCTGCTCAAAAAATTGGATAGAAGGGCATCAGTGAAGACAATGACAGTTACAGCAAACACATATTTCACAAATTCAGTGTATACTTATTATTATAGATAAGAAGCTTTAATAGTCTCAGGTTTTACAATCAGAATTAGTACGGGGTGATATCAAAAAGTTTCAAGACTAATTTTGTAACATGCCAACAGATGGCAGCACAAGGCTGCACACATAGTCACAAGGAGCACTGACCTTCATGAGTCAGTGTGCCAAAAGACATTGTCCTGTGTACATTGGGAGCTGTGTAACTGTTTGCTATAGGAATGTTTGTCATGGACAGAAATTTAGAATAAAGAGCGAATGTGAAATTCTGTGTGAAAGTGGGCAACAGAGATATTTGACATGAATCTGTGTGTTATTTGAGGTGTTTTCAGTGGCGCGTGCTTCAAGAGCAGAATAACATCACTGAAAACGATGAGAGATCAGGAAGACCTTCAACCCCTGAAAATGTCAAACCCATTCGGCAACTTGTGATCATTGGAGAACACTCTACAACATTGCTGCCATTGTCGGTGTTATACGGAACAGTCCAAGCAATCCTCATGTGTGATTTGAACATGCGCCGTGTTGCTGCCAAATTCGTTCCCAGGCTGCTGTCCCCGGAGCAGAAGGAACATCACGTCAAAGTCTGCCAAACTCCGTCAGCGTGTCGTGAATGACCTGCCTTTCATGTTGAGGATCATTACCGGTGACAAAACTTGGGTTTATGGGTATGAACCTAAGACGACGCACCAGTCTTCACAGTGAAAAAACCCAACATCTCACCGACTGATAAAGGCAAGGCAGGTTCACAGCTCAACCAAGTTCATGCTCATTCTTTTTTTTTTTTTTGACTTTCACAGCACATAGGTGAAAAACAACTTGTAAACAGAGCTTGTAAACAACTTGTAACAAAACTTTTTGATACCACCTCGTATCAGCATGATCTATCTCTGTCCCACATAGCATAGGTTATATCTTTTTTTCTGTACATGTTTTCTCTGATTGTGTTTTTATATTATTGTTTTTATTTCAAGAAAATTTGTCCCTAAGTCTGATGTAAATGTGTGTACATATGTAGGGACCACTGATTAACGTGTGTGTGTGTGTGTGTGTGTGATTGACATTATGATTATAATTAGATATGTTTTTTATTCAGTCTGTGATTATAAACGTAGAAATGTACACTTATATGAATCTGAGGTGTTAATGTCGCTTTTATTCTAACACCAAAGCCCTTCCAGTGGTGTTTTAAAGAAGCACAGCAGCAAGGCGCTTATGCTATGACGCAGAATTCCTGCGACACGCCTTAGGCTCAGAGTAAAATGGCAGCTCACAAGAGTGAGAAGCGTGGTCTCGAGCACTTAGACGAATATGAACCGAAAAGAGCGAGACAACCACGGAATATGCACGACAAAATGATAGAGACCCGACTCGTTGTTATTTTGGAAGGAGCGACGTTAGAGACTGTAAAGGTGAGCGCAAAAAAATAAAAGGATGTAACGAAGGCTAAGAAATGTTAGCGGTGTGACGTAGCTCACTTTTCGCTAAGTTACAGGCGTGCTTCTAATCACAATGTTTATTAATGCCTGTTTACATATTAGTATAAGCATTTTTATTATTATTATTATTATTTAGCATTTTGTTTCACATCCTGCTTCTAACAGTTGTAATAAACGACTGCTTCACTTCTCCTTTCGATGATAGGTTCACAGACTATTCTGGAAACATTTGTTTTTGGTTCCTGCAGAGTTCCGAGAACGCTTTGTTATTGGCAGGATTTTTTCCTTTCCCGTAATACACTGCTTGGCCAAAAAAAGGTCCCGTTTCAGAAGTGCTGAAATCTTCAGCAAGATTGGGTTTAAACTGTCCAACTCATTATTTAAACATCTTGAACCTTCAAATGAATAGAGATCACGTAAATGCGTAAAAAGTTGAAAGTAAAAGTATTTTCACATGTACAGTGTGATCAGAACTCAGAGGATGTCTAAACAGCTCTGTTTCAATAAGAAAACCATTTGTTAATGTATCTAATCAGGGAAAAAACACAAATTTGCTAGGGAGAATAAAGCAAATGAAGAAGTTAATGTGGTCGGATGAGTTCAGATTGACCATATTCTAGAGCATTGGTGCATAAGCGTAAGAAGGGATGTGTGTAAATATATTCACATAATGGCCACTGTACAAGTGTTATGATCTGGGGTTCTTTCCGTTGGTCAGGTCTAGACTCAGCAACGTTAAGTCTGCTGATGACCTGAATGTACTGAATGACCAGGTTACAACATCAACAGACTTATTTTTTCCCTGATGGTACAAACATATTCCAGAATTAAAATTGTGAAAGTGTGGTTCTTGGAGCTTGAGGAATCATTTTCATATGTGAATTTGCCACCACACTGGGCACCGCAATCAAAACTAAAGGGGGTCAATAAAATCTTGGAGTGTGCCACCTTTTTTTGGGGCATGCACAATATGATTTTGAGAATGTTCCTATATTTACTATCCAAATGTATTAAACATAGGCATTACATTTGCATATAATAAAACAATAGCATTTGCATAATAATAAGTAAACGTTTTGGGAATACCGTTGTGCTGGTTTTAATACCAAAATCCAGCCTGTTATAAAATTACATTTAAAAGGGTGATTTTGTTCATTTTGTGCTGTTTCAGGTTGGAAAGACATTTGAGCTGCTGAACTGCGACCAACACAAGAATATTATAATAAAGAATGGAAGGGACCCTGGCAATGTTCGCCCAGACATTACTCATCAGGTAACAATAGAGCCACTCAACAATACATCAGTTTTTAACAGTACTGTATACTGCAGAGTAATTGAGATTGCTGTGTTGGGGTCCTTGAAAATACATTGTTTGCTCTTATAGAGTCTGCTTATGTTGATGGACAGCCCACTGAACAGAGCAGGACTGCTGCAGGTGTACATACACACTGAGAAGAATGCTCTGATTGAGATAAATCCTCAGACACGAATTCCCCGCACCTTCCCTCGCTTTTGTGGACTCATGGGTAAATTACTCTTTTACGACATACGGTTACAGATGTATTTATCTGGGTACAACAGTTTTTAAGAGAGTAAGAATTTCTCTATTTAGTTATCACTAGAGCCACACAATTTGATTTTTAAAATGTCAGTTATTTTGACATGTATTGCTTAGGGCTGCATTCTTGATCAGGGGGAAAAAATCACAATCTTGATTTAAACATGCATCTGATCTCATTTCTGAATGATGGAAATTCACTTGCAATTATTTCCCTGAATTTAGATCCCACTGCGTACAATTATCCTAGATGCTATATTAGTCACACTCATTGGTCACAGCATAAAACGGAACACTGTTCGCCAATCAGGACAGAGACTTGAGGAAGCAACACCACCAAATAATTGGACAAATAATGTTGAGGATGTTCACCAATATTTATTTATCAGCTCAAAATTATGGGATTTTTTTTTATTATTGACAGACTCTCAATGAATTCCTGACTATGTGCATATTACGTTTAATAAACTATAGATTTTTTGTGGTTAAATAATTGCACAGGTCCATATTCGATTTTTGTATTGTTTAACTATTTCTGTTTCTGAAAACATTTTTGAGTTAGGATTATATAATAATTGCCATGGAGTGAATCACACCAATTCCTGCTTAGAGTTCTTGTATTTTTACTCTCAGTGCAGCTCCTGCATAAGCTGAGTGTGAGAGCAGCTGATGGACCGCAGCGCTTGCTGAGGATGATTAAAAACCCAGTTTCAGACCACTTGCCTGCAGGATGCCCACGCTATGCCATGTCCTTCAAAGCAGGAGATTCAGTCTGTCCCAGAACCCTGGTCCCTAAGGATGGTCCTGCTGTGGTTGTTATTGGAGCATTTGCACATGGAGCGGTGGGTTTGTTAGCACACCTACTAGACCAGTGCTTTTTTTAAACCAGTATTTATAGACTTTCTTTGCATACTGACTGCGAAGTTTGTCACTCGGAATGCGAATACTATGTAAGTAATCAGAACTAGCCGTATGGCTGACTGGAGCTAACAGTACGGCTAGATCTGGTGAAAGAAAGGAAAGCGTTCAATTTGAAATAAATACACTTTGAAATATGCCTAATTGATTTAGCTCAGTGGAACTGCAGAAGCTTTACATGAGTCATATGAGCTGAACTTTGCAACACATTTTTGTGTGGAACAAGGATTGTTAAATTTGGTGCTTAATATTTACATTCTACTCGCATTGTGGGGGACAACCTTTACAGTCGATGTACCGAGAAGAAAAATATTTCTGGTTTGCATAGGGTTTTAAAATTTTAGGGCTTATATTTGCCTCTTCAATTTATCTTTATAGCATTATAGCAACTCGCACACGTGGTGTGTGTGATGTTACGTATATGGTCATAAGGCTTCATATAGACTTACATTACACATTAGCAATTTTGGCTTCATGAATCCGTGTCTAATCAAAGATTGCTATCGACCCAGAATTGCCTGCCTGCTGGCGATGGTTTACTGTGTCCTTTGTGTTATAAGATTAGTGACTTGTTGTTCTTTATACCTCTCTTCCAGGTAAATGTGGATTATACAGAGAAGACGATTTCCATCAGTAACTATCCTCTGTCTGCCGCTCTTGCGTGTTCCAAAATATGCTCTGCATTTGAGGAGGTCTGGGGGGTTTTGTGATGAACACACAGGTGCTGGACTTTGGCTGAAACTAGGAATTCATCTGTGCGTGGACTAATGCAGCCCTAAATCTTCACTTCTATTTAAGTGAAAGTGGACAGTTTGCTATTGTGGTCACTTCAGTGGGCAGTGTCAGTGGTCACTGTTTAAACTCCACATGTCTGTACCCCTCTGCATTTGATGGCGATCACACAAACATATTTTGTACCTTTTTATAGGAGCTTTCAAATGTAATCTTTTCAAAAATTCCATGTTAACACAATCTGAAATATTGTCTGAGTCAATAAAACTAAGTTCCATTATTTCTAAAATGCAACAAGGCTAAATGTGGAACCGTGAGGAACATATTGTATGGTAAGAGGTAAGAACTTTATAAGATTTTAATTAATGTACAAATATGTGTATTAGTAATGTTTTTTTGACATTAAATCTACAGTAGCTCACAAAGAAACCACGCATGTTTTTTTTAATGTACAGGTTTTCTGATGCAGTGGTTTGTGTTTTGGACACTGGCCCGATATAAACACAACTAACATACTGCAGGCAATTTAATCAGCAACGTTGGCAGACTTTGTTGTGTAGAAATAGTCCAACTGGAGTTGTATGTCACCGTCTTGTATTATACAGCTTTAATCAAATACTCCAGAATTAATTATTTTGCTGCTTGTGATGAGATTTTTTAAAAGTTAATTAATTTATTTTTTCTGGCAACTTTCCTTGTTTTTTTCCTGATTCTCCGCACTGTGTGACTGAGCTGTGGGCTTATCTTTCCTAACAGACTTTTGGCTGTCTTACAGTTCTAGTAACTTTTGGCAGCTCTCGCCCTACTTTACCATCTCCTTCTGTAAGAGTTTTTTTGTCTTTTCTCCTTTTCTCTCTTCCTTTTTGCTCTTGCCTTAGTATTCCTTTCCTTTTCCAGCTTCCTGAACATGAAAAATAATATGTAGAATGAGCTAAACTGACAGCTTCATGCACTAATGCACAATTCTGAATTCAGATTGTCTGTTACATTTACTTTCATATTAATCTTGAAGGATCCCAAGTCACCAAGTTGAGTAGTTTTGGTCTCTTTTCTAACCAGGCTTCTCATGGCGGCCTTAACTCTGACATTATGCTTGAACTCATTGTATTTTCAAGCCTGCAGGGCCTGTTAGAGTGTCAGTGTGGTCAATTCATTTGTGAGTGCACTGCGAAATCACAGCCAGGATGAGCTGGGTTATGTAATGGGAGCAGTTGGGGAAATTGGACCTGTGCAGCACATTACAGTACAGTAATGCAGTATGTTATTTTATAAAGTAATGCACAGTCTAACATTGCCTGGCCAAAAAAAAAAAAAAAAACATTCAATCACCTTTATCTTCGATGATGGCACACAATGTAGTGGCGTGTTCATGTGTGAAAATGATTCCTCTTTTTTTTTCTAATTTGAGTCCTGAACTATACCTGTGCCACCCGGGAAGAATTACTCCACTGATGTGATACCCTGATTATCTAGGTCATCATCTTGAATTTTATGAGACATATAACATTCCTCACCAACTGAGGCAACTCCAGATACACTGCCTCCAGAGGCTTGTACAGGAGCCACTACACATGATGGATGCATTGCTTCATAGCCGCCTTACCCTAACACACTCTCACTCTGGAATTTGTCCATTGCTCCAAGGTCCAATCTTTGTTAAAATTTTAACATAATATCCACACAGCAGTTTGGTTCCAATCTTGTAAGTTCTCATCACATTGTGTGTAGGGAAATGCTCTTATCACTACTAAACATAGCTACGTACTGTTTTTTTTTTTTTTTTTTTTTTTAACCACGCAACATTAATTGCTTAAGTGATCTCCAGTCATGATTTTTTTCTGACCACATTTCTTCCACAAAGTTGACAGTTCAGCACGGTCTTTCCAGGTTTTGATAATATGTTGAAGGGTTTTAACCCAGTTCCAGTAAGGTCAAATCTCATTAGTTGATTTCTTTGCTTAATGCAGCCCAATACTTCTGAAATGCTGACATTTTGGGCCAGGTAGTGTATATTTATGTATAATTTCTACAAATTGTCAGTGGGTTCCACCGCTTGTAGTTCTCATTGGCTTAGTCTAATGTAGTTAGCTAGTTTTCACTGAAATTTTTAAACACAGTTGAGCATAGTCCTATTTTGTCATGTTTATTCCTTGTTTCAAATTTGTTTCAGTTTCCCTGGTGTGCAGGTAAATACCAGTCTTGATGGTGTAGTGAAAAGCTACACCCAAATATCCTCTTCTACTCCATCCATAATCACTACGAGCATCTGATAAACTAAATGGTACATTAAATCTTATAGTTCTTGCACTCACCCTATGCTTTACCTTCTGTGAAGTTGCAAGAGCCTCCTATAACTTCAGGGGCTGTAGTGCTGGTACATATCTCACGTAACACTTTAGCCTGATTAAAGTTTTTCTAAGTAAATGAGAATGAATATGGCTGAACTTTGTCTTGGCAATCAAAGCTTGTCTTTTCTCAACACCTGCAGAGAGCATTTCTGTTTCTTGTGTCACTTCAAATATGTACTTGGGTTTTCCTCCATCCTGCTATTGCTGCATGACAGCACACACACACTAGCCCTAATAAATGAACAGCAATGACCAAAAACCTGCTGTAGAGCTTACATTACCTTTCTGCAGTGTGGTGATTGTATTAATGTTTCCACAGTTGTTTTCTTTGGATCACATTACTGGCCCTAAATTTATTAACACAATACTCAGTGCAATACATTTATTTGATTATTCTTTGAAACTACAACTTTAACTCATTGACCAAAAACAGTTAGTCAAATAATAGAACAAACCCTTAAGGTCTATTGATTAAAGCTTGAACAAAAGTTGTATGCCTCAGACTCCAGCCTCCTATAAAAGAATATACACACAAATGAAATCTACACAGCATTTAAGGGCCCCTGGGTTGATGGAGGCTTGTGAGAGCTTGTGTGAGTTTACATGGTGTCGAGTGTCTCTCACACTCACAGCTAGGAGTTTCCAACCTTGCTAGATGCTCTCATGGAGCAAAACATGTGACTGTTCATCCAAGCCCATGTGTTAGTACACACGTTGTCCAAGACAGGCAGCACCGTAATGACAGTTTCAGAGCATAGGCACAGAAGGTACAGAACTTGCTGCAGGGGACAGGGTATCACCAGGACTCGGGTTCATGTTTCCATGTTGTGTGCTGTGATTAGTTTCCTATCACACATTAACTTGTTTTTGTCAGTGTTTAGCACGGTTGCCTTGCACCTCCAGGTTGAGGGTTCGATTCCCGCCTCGGGGTCTGTGTGCATGGGGTTGGCATCATGTTCTCCCAGTGCTTGATGGGTTTCCTCCCACAGTCCAAAGACATGCAGATTAGGTTAACTGGTGTTCCCAAATTGTCTGTAGCATTTGTGTGTGTGTGTGTGTGTGTGTGTGTGTGTGTGTGTGTGTGTGTGTGTGTGCATTGTAATGGATTGGCACCCTGTCCAGGGTGTACCCTGATTTGTTCCCAAAGTCTCCTGGGATGGGCCAAAATGTATTAACTACAGCTCAGTTCAGCTCCAGGCGGTGTTACTCACTCTGTGAGCTTTGCTCTCACCTCTCCCTCCACACTGTCCTCTTGCACTCCACTCCTCTGTCGTGTCTCTGCTTTCTCAGTGTCCGACTGGTCGCTGATGTCCTCTCCAGCATTGAGTCTGTGAAGCTCTTTGGGATCCAGGGCGTAGTGACACACCGTGTTGGGCCTGCCACACACATCCCCCTCGTTCAGAGACAGGACCTCGATGCCCCCGGAGCTCGGCTCTCCCTCCTTCCTCTCGGACAGGAAGGTCCTCTGCAGCATCAGCTTCTTCGCGGTGTGACACGTGTACCTGAGCACAGGGCTCGAGCTCGATTCGGTCCGATCGTTTCTCTGCTCTTCAAAGATCACGCAGCTGCCCAGTGCGTCCTCGTACTCCCCGGCGAACACGTAGCGGTCCACCTGCACCATGGGCTGCTCGGTGTTCATGCCCAGCACCTTACACACGCCGCCGCGCTGACACAGCACATCCGAGTCAATCACTCCGGAGAGCTCAGCCACAACCAGCTGCTCCTCTTCCTCCCATTCATCCTCCATCCCTTTATCTTCACCGAGAAACTTTAAACGCCTAGCTTAAGTTGAATTTACCACTTTACTGTCTGCGGTTCCCGTAAACTTGATAACGAGTGTTTTTTATTACCACCTGTATTCTGCATCACAAAAAAATAAAATAAAAATCCCGCCTCCTGCACGGTGATTGGATTTTTTTTTTCTTCACGACATAAGCAGCTGAATGTCCAATCGACGCCAGGTATAGATGACGGGTTTACATGATTGATCAGTTCATTCACCAATCAAAATTAAAAGTCGACAAAAAACGGAGGCACTCAAGTTATTACAGAATATTTTGTGGAGATATTTGAAGGATTTTTTTAAATCATTGATTGGATTTAAAAAATAATTAAACAATAATTATTTAATATTTTGTGCCAATCATGTAAATTATTTTTATTGTGAAATCTCGATAATGGACTAAAGTAAACTCGGGAAACAAAGTAACAAGAAAAAAAATACATTCAATTTAAAAATAGCATTGTGCAATAATTAGTCACAAAAGTAAATAGTTTATTCAAACACATTTTCCACAAATAATCCTTAAATAGTCGCCGCTCCGTCGGACATTGGCGCATAGGAGAAATAACTTCACCTTATGAGCCAATCCTGCGTTCGAAGGCGGGGTTTGTATCAAAACGGGTGGGGAACACCAGGCACGTTTGCGAGTGGTGACGCAAAAAGTCTGCGACGGAAGTAGCTCGTGTTGGTCTTCCTGCAGTCCAACGTGCTCCAGAAATATTCACGTGTGTTCCGTGCCGCGATCCTGGAGTTTCTACCGAGTCTGAACACAGAATAGTGCCGTTAATACCGCGCAGTCTTGGGGTGTCGGTATAAATTAGAAACAAAGTAGAGGTGAGTAGACAACTCCCGCGTGTTTAAAGTAGCACAGAGTGGCACAGAGTTCGTGTTGAGTATCGACATGCTAGTTAGTCGGTTAGCTAAGAGAGCTATGATTATTATTCATCTTAAAAACCTAAAAAAATAAATATCTGTAGATTGATCGCAGTGATTTATGCATATTGACATCTTAAGAAAATAACAATTTCACGTCTTTATGATATAAATGAAGACATGCTGATGTAGATTATGGGATCACTAGTTGCAGTTTTTCTGCCAGCCAGTCAAGTTAAATAAGCTTTTTGTTAAATCAGTCTCTTTGCATAAGAAATGTAGGTGCACAACAGCTTACCTGTGCATTTTAAAACTATTACCTTTAACATTATGCCAGTCTGACTACGCTCTTGCCTGGCCAGTAGTCTTGAAGCTGCAGTTTTTTGTCCCCAGGACTTCTCTGTGTACAGCTGTGCAGGATCAGCCATGGGGAGGAAGCTTGATCCCACCACCAAAGTGAAGCGTGGACCTGGACGGAAAGCCAGGAAGCAGAAAGGCGCAGAGACCGAGCTGGCCAAGATTTTAGTGAATGGTAAGATAAAACATTTGTCTTACACAAAGTTGTATACAGATATCAAGAACAGCCACAAATACCTGTACTGTCCCATTAAATACCGTAACGAGTGAGATGTTTGGGATCGTACGCAAGTGCAGTCATGAACACTCTATTAGCTCTATTTGGATGTCGTCTGACCACATACACGCCTGTGATCCCATAAGGTTATTTACTGTCAAAGATATTACTGTGATAAGCATCATGGCTCTTTGTGAAAACAAAAAGGTAAAACTGCAGGATGCCATTCTGATCTCAATACTGCAGGCGCTAAGGGGCGCATACCTGTAGTTTCCTGATGTAATGTTTTTCGGTCTTGGTTTTGTTGATGTAAAGCCAAAATGGAAATCCACCTTCACTTCCTTTTTACTCGAAATACATCATGAAATATAATGACATTTTCCTGAAACAAAAATATATATTATAATAATTTCACTTCGAATTATGAAGGGAGTTCATGCCAAACCAGGATTTGTGAAGAAATTTCTTGTAAATTAAGGCATTAAAACTGATTTATAGTGTATTTATGGACATTTATAGAAGACTTCAAGTACAGTATGGTGATGACTCGTACTTGCAGTAAAACTTTTGATTGGTGCAAATGTTTTCAAGATGTCCATGAACGACAATCCCGGCCAAGGTCACTAAAAGCGCACTGCATTCATTCATATAAACATTTGGCGAGCGGAATACCTGATCCTTGAAAATCTACAGATGACTTGTGGCCGACTTGCATTCGAAATGCATCTGTCTATGGGAACTGTACATCCAAGTGTGATCTGTTATTCTGCGCAATCAAAAGTCCTGGTTTGACTTGAACACCCAAGACCGCTTCCAAACAACTTATAAAAGATTAAATAGAACTTGCTCTCATGTCCATAAGAGAGAACGATGACTTCTCCTCATAAGCAGTGCTTATAGATCCCAATAATCTGACACAAGTTCATTCACGGGAGTGAGAGTTCAAATCCAGATAGCACACACAATTCTGCTCCCACGCCTTTATCTGGAATGAGGATCAGTCATTGTGAGCTCGATTTGTGGAAGTGTGTAGATATCAGAGGTGGGGGGGGGGGGCAGGGGATAATTTATTCAGTGAGGTATCGCAATTCATCTCCAAAATCTATATTTTAAATTTACATGGGTTTCCATTTGAGGTGGTGAAATGTTGCAGTTCCTCTATAATCCTACAGGTGGTGCACTCTAAACTATTCACAGGCAGTACATCATCCTGTGGAGTTAGAGTGAAATATTGTACTAAGTTTGTTTATAATTGTAAAAAAATGTAAAAGAAAAAAATATTGAATCAGGATATTTATTAAATCACAACACAAATGTAAATGCAGCATACTGTAGGTATCGTTATCCCTGGTGTTTCCCGGCTCTAGTAGATACGTGTTTCTTGTGAGTCTGTGACTTGGAGGAAGCTTGTGATAGCCTTGTTGTATCGTCGAGAGAGCTGGCTGGTGGGTGGCAATTGGCAGACCATCAAAAGAAAAGAAAAAAAATCATTCTTACACATAGACATGTCGCACATCATCCAGGCTGTGATGAAGCACATGGAAACGCAGATGCAAATGAAAAAACATGAAATTGAGGGTTTATATAATACTTGAATAAAATTGATGCATTCACCAATCACTACATTATGTAGACCTGTTCAACTGCTGTTTAACTCAAATATCTAATCAGCCAATCACATGCATTTAGATGTGTAGACATGGACAAGACGACCGACAAGACAACCGAAGTTCAGACCGAGCATCAGGACGGGTAGGAAAGGTGATTTAAGTGACCTTGACGGTGGCATGGATGTTGGTGCCAGATGGCTTGGTTTATTTCCGAAACTGCTGATATACTGGAGTTTTCAAGCACAAACATCTCTAGAGTTTACAGTGATTGGTCTGAAGAAGAGAACATGTCAAGTGAATGACAGATGTCTGGATGAAAATGACGTGTTGCTGCTAGAGGTCAGAGGAGAATGGCCAGACTGGTTCAAGTTTATAGAAGGGCAACAGTAACTCTAACATCTCGTTACAACCGAGGCATGCCAAAGATACATTGACCTTTTGAAGCAGATGGGCTACAGCCGGGTGCCACTCTACTAGCTAAGAACAGGAAACTGAAGCAATAGAAGACTGGAATGATTTGCCTGGTCTGACAAGTCTCGTGCAACATTCAGACGCTCACAAACGCTGCAGACACATCTGATGTTCTTATGCCAGTATGGACCAAAGTCTCTACATTGGTTTTCAGCACCTTCTTGAATCTATGCCATGAAGAATTAAGGTACTTCTTAAGGCAAAAGGGGGTCAAACCCAGTACTAGCAAGGTATCTAATGAAGATCTAATGAAGTGCCCAGTGAGTTTACATTGCATTGGGGCATAACAACCTTGTCAACAATACGTTCATCAAGGGAAACGTGCATCGTTGTTGTATGTAAGAATGTAATTCTTTTTACATTTGAGCAATCTGTACAAATAAACAGCCAACTGATAACCGAACACTATTTAAAGCAGTTTCTAAACATATGACCACTGCAGTTAGAAGATGATGTCTTTTTAATTTAATACAATTTTATTGGATAGTCATTGCTTTACAGCAAGCCGAGGCCAACGGTGACAAGGAAAAACTCCCTGAGACAGCAGTAGGAAGAAACCTTGAGAGGAACAGGGAACCTGTCCTCATTTGGGTGATAAAGGAGAGCAGGGTTTGATCAGCAATTGTACTGGGTGTTAGGAGGCTGCAGGAGAGGCTCTGGTACAAAGCTGTTTGTGGGAATTTCAGTATTGACCTATTGCACGACTGTAGTCACAAGCCATCAGAGAACAGTCTGCATCAGCTGCATCATAGTCCAAAAAACATCTTCATGGCGAAGTGGAACTGTCCCCAGTCACCTCACAGGGTCCTTCATGCGACCAGATCTCCAAATAGAAGCGAGGAACCAGGATGAGTCAGACAGGTCCAGAGGGTAGTGGGGGTCCAGAGGGCAGAGCCATTATGGTTACCATCACATAGTGTAAAAGATGAATGTAGTTTTAGTGCAAAGTGCAAGCAGGAACTCCAACAGGACTAACTCAAAGGGAGAGCCAGAAGGAAACGCAGACATGAGGGCTCCCTGTGAAGTAAAGCAATCAGTCACTCCACCCTCAACAAACCTGAGTAATCATTGAGACCTGCTGATGTTGACTCCTTCTACTGAGTTTATAGAAAACATAATGCTGCATGTTACGCGATATGATTTGATTTGCATAATACCTGCGTGAAAAGAAAATTGAAATCAGGAAACGCTTCAAATACAGCCTGCATGAAATGACCAGCTGTACATGGGGTTTTTGGAGAAAAATGATACACAGAGTATGTATGAAATTTTCGTGTCTTTGGGGGAAAACTGCATAAATCGTAAACATTTTGTTTCTAATTGTTTCAGAGGATGAGCCTAAAAAACTGTCGAGCCGAGCCAGGAAACGGTAAGATACTTTTCTTCTCATCGTCTCCTGTGTCCTTAAGCAGTCCGTTAGTAGTTATTATTCGTAGTGTCAGATTGCTTTATTGATTTGCTGAATGTCTGCAGTGCTGTGAAGAGAGCGCAGGGTGCCCCTGCTCACACAGAAAGAAAACAGCCCAAGAAAGGTACAAATTACTGAAATGTAATTGCATACACAATTTTCTCCTCTTTAAGGAATGAGAGATTGAGCATTCCTCTGAACGGAATTAACGCTCCTTGTTCGTCATTTGTAGGATTCTCTGATGACAACAGCAAATGGCTGACACCGGCACAGCGAAAGCGCAAAATTGACCATTCAGAAGGGGACGAGGACAGCGACAGCCAGTGGGAGGAAGAGGAAGAAGATGCTGATGAAGTAGAGGATATAGGGAAAAGGGGAAAAGTACAACTTGAAGCTGATGATGATGATGACGACGATGATATGGTCGATGACTATGGAGCGATGGAAGACAGCAGTGAAGGAGGAGAACAGGAGGAGGAGGCGGGCAGTGATGGAGAGGAGGTGTGTAAAATGTTCGCAAAAGCAAAATGGCATAAAGCTAAGTTTGCGACTTTAAAGTTTGAAAGATTTCCCTCCCTTTGATTTCAACAGCTGCTGCCTATTGAACGAGCCGCCAGGAAACAGAAAAAACGCCAGGAAGCCGCAGCACAAGAGAGTGAAGATGATGATGATGATGATGATGATGATGATGATGATGATGATGAGGAGGTGGAGGATGATGATGAGGAGGGGGAAGATGAAAACCTGGATGATGAACAGGAGGAGGAAGCGGAGGACACGGTGCAGGCGCATATTGACAACATAGACAGCTTTAAACTGCCTGGTGCAAAAGAGAGAGAGAAGGAGGGTGAGTCATAGTCACTAGCTGCATGATATTTAGAAGGGGGGGGAGCCTGCACAACATGGTTAACTGCTTCCCTCTATCCTCTTGTGTGTGGTGTAGGACTTTTGCCTCTGGACCTGCAGAGCGTCCACCAGAGAATTAAAGACAACATCGATGTTCTCTCCCACTTCAGTGAGAAGAGAGAGGAGGGGAGAGAGCGATCGGAGTATCTCTCGCTGCTCAAGTCAGACCTTTGCACATACTACAGCTACAATGCCTTCCTCATGGGCAATCTCATGGATCTGTTTCCTCACGCTGAGGTGTGTGTGTGTGTCAGTGTGTGTGAGGGAGAGAAAGTCAGATCCGTTTCTTTAGGCGTTAAAGTCAAGCAAAGTTACATAACCTAAAGTTTTGGTTTTAATCTTGGCTGCGTCACTTTGTCTTCTCCATTTTGTTTGCATTTAAGGCTTTAAGAACTGGTACAGGATGTAATACTGAGTGTTATTTAGTTAACACTCATCCTCTATACTGCTTTATCCTGTATACACGGTTGTGGGGGGCCTGGAGCCTATCCCAGGAGACTTGGGCCACAAGGTGGGGTGCACTCTGGATGGTGTCACAATCCATTGCAATCCATTCAGACACTACGGGAAATTTGGGTACGCTAATTAGCCTAAATTGCATGTTTTTGGGCTGTGGGGGGAAACCACCAAGCACAGGGAGAACATGCAAACTCCATACACACAGACTCAAAGCGAGAATGGAACCTGGAGGTGCAAGGCAACAGTGCCACCGTATTTAGTTTAAAGTTTACAAAGTTTTTGCAGATTGGACTCCGAGTCAGAGATTTGTCACTGAAACAATTTGCATGTCCAGATTATGAGCTCTTTGTGGTGAGTATATGGTCGTTATAATTAGACAGATTTTTTTTTTCAAAATAGAGATTAAAGTGCATTTCTTTAATTTCTTCAGTTGGTTTGTGCCCAGAATTGGATGTTTGTTTGTTGTATCCCTACTGAAGTACCATCCAGAAATCCAGGATTTGAATCCCGGCTATAAACTCAGTCTAGGAAGCAGACTGGCCGTGGTCTTAGGAGGAGGGGTGGCTTACTTGCTCCCTCACATCAGTCGGTGATCATAGGCATTTGCAGCATCAGGATAGCACTTTCCTTTTGCCTCAAAACGGTAGCCTGTGGTAGGCATTGTCCTCCCTGATTGGTAGTTCATTTTTAGTTGGATTTTATTTTTTAAAATGTCTGTCTGGTAACATGAATCACATTTTTTTTGAGAGCGAGAAAGTCCTGCAACCTTGTGTGGTTTAGGAAAAAAATTTACTACTTGAGTTTTATTTAATAGTCAAAGGTTATAGTTCTTAGTAAAAAAATTGTAGCCAAAATCAGAAACAGCAGGTCAGACAATCATCTCTACATGTCACTTTCCTCACAGGCACTTTCACTTATTACAACAAGCTGATAAATACTGACTGTTATCGGTTTCATGGATATGAAAAATTGGACTAGTTTGTAATAGGTGGAGGGTTAATGTATTAATCGCCTGCATAACTCTGGGATCATATTCGAGCTTGAATCTCTCATTTTTACAAGCTGCAGGTTCATGTGCCTGGAAAGATCACGTCCTATTTTAAAATTTAAATAAGACCAGTGGAAGTTATTCCACATAATTTATATCTGAACTGAGATGTTGGTATGGATTCCATTGTGTTACTTGGTTTTGTACCTTTTCTTCATTCCAGGAAACATTTTTTTTCTCCTCCTAAAAACCAAGCTTTTAATAAATTTCAAGACATATTAAGTAAAATGTGACGGCGGTGTTTTCACCACTTAAACAGATGAAGTTTTTGATTGTTAGGGCATAAAACTTTGGTTTCCTGTTTTAGTACCATGCATCTGCATGCTCTCTCATGTGTGGCTATGCTAACAGGATAGAGAAAGCTGCTGTCAAGAGTCTGAGGGGGTCGATGGACAAAACCCACTGCCTCTACATGTACTGACAGCACATCAACAATTGATTCAGTTATATATTGCTATTCGTTTGTGTGGCAACTTATGTATACATTTGTGTTTGAGGTGATAAAATGTTGCTGTTCACTAAATTTCATAGTGGGTTTTTTTCTGCTTCACTTGGAGAGTATTAAAAGAATAAGGAATTGTAGGAATTATTTTCCTTATGTGGTATTATGTGATTTCCTTTAATTAATGATATGAATTATATTTGTGTTATATTCACAATTCAGCTCATAGATTTTCTGGAGGCCAATGAAGTTCAGAGGCCTATCACCATTAGGACTAACACCCTTAAAACCAGGCGGAGAGACCTGGCTCAGGTAACGGGTGTATATAGATTGAACTTTATGTCCAACTCAAAATGTGTGTGGAAAATAAATGTGTAATATATTTTTTGTTCACACAGGCTTTGATCAACAGGGGTGTAAATCTGGATCCTTTGGGGAAGTGGTCTAAAGTTGGTTTGGTCATCTTTGATTCCTCAGTTCCCATAGGTTAGTTGTGTAAGAGTTGAGATACTTTAAGTGATGTGTTCTCAGGGAGACTTCTCAGGTTCAGTTTCTAACATATTCAAAGTTTTCATGGTGCTTAGTCATTTGTTTTTCATTTTCTTTTTTTAGGTGCAACTCCTGAGTATCTAGCAGGGCACTACATGCTGCAGGGGGCTTCGTCACTGCTCCCTGTAATGGCGCTCTCTCCCCAGGAGGGGGAGTCTGTGCTGGACATGAGTGCAGCTCCTGGTGGAAAGACTACGTATATGGGTAAGAACTTCTTATCCTTTATCATGCTTTATGAAGATGATGCGGACCTCTGATTGAGTGCAGTTCTTTGTGTACATGAAACTTCTAATGACTTCTATTTCCTTGTGGGAAAAAAAAATCTGTCTTAATTCTTATAGATAAATATCACTGATGTTCTTGTTTTTGGTAACTGTGGGTGATTATTAGAGGATTTATATCTCATACTTAAGCAATATGAAGCTGGATACTTACCTGAGTTTGGGATCGAATTCTTTTCCTTAATTATGTGGGATTACGTGTCCTCCAGCCCAGCTGATGAGAAACACAGGCGTGATAATCGCTAACGATGCCAGCGCTGAGAGACTGAAGAGTGTTGTGGGAAACATCCATCGCCTGGGAGTCACCAACACCATCATCTGTAACTATGATGGCAGACAGTTTCCCAAGGTCTGCTTCTGCTCACTGTCCAGCCAACATCTTTTAATAATCTCTTGCTTTCATGAATTCACTCATCTTTTTTTTGTTATTATTATTATAGTCTTTTTTCTTATTCTTATTTATTATTTTTACATTTCTCTGTGAGTTCCTGGTTTTGGGATAATAGGATAATATATTTGTTGCACATTTACTGAATGTTATGAATGTTGCTCGTGGTGTCTTCCTAAAGTGTGTTGTTTTCTTGTGAATGGTAGGTGATGGGCGGTTTTGACAGAGTGCTATTGGATGCTCCTTGCTCAGGTACAGGGGTCATCTCCAAAGATCCAGCAGTGAAAACAAGCAAGGTATTTATTAGAGATTATTGTTGTTGTTGATGATGATTATAATACTACTACTACTAATAATAATAATATTATCATGATTATTATTATGTAAATAGAATAGTCATTAATAAAATTCACCTATCAATTTATTCATGATGAGTAATTTGGTACTCAAATAACAAATGCACAAGCAGTTATCCTTCTTAAAAAACACAGGTTTGTAGGAGCAAGAATAGTAATATCACCATCTACTTCAAGCACAGTACAATGATGAGACTTTTAGTGGCAGTAAATCCTTTGAACAATGCATGAGTTTTAAAGAAAGCTGTGTATCTGTGAAAGACGAGATGGCTCCGAGCTCACCGCAATCATTCCCGAGTGGAATGCCCGATCCTTAAAAATGGACACATAACTCATCACCAACTTGCAGAAGACACATCAGTCTGTGGGAACCGTACACACAATCATTCACCAGCACCGCTGGCACGTTACAGTAACTCGGCTGGGAATTATTGCCACATCCCCTCTATAGTCCTGACCTCAATCCAAGCAATTTCCTCTCCAACGGAGGATCTTGGAGGCCAGCGTTTCAGACATGAAGCAATGATCATTGAGAGAACTTTCTACCTTAATGATATCCAAGCACTAGCGAAATGGGATAAGTGCATTAGTGTAGCAGGGGATTATATGGGGGAATAAAGGTGCTTTTCATCTCGTAACTGTTTTGTTATCCTGCGCAATCAAAAGTCCCAGTTTGACTTTAACACCTTTTATTTTGCACAACTCTGTGCACTATTCTTTGTCAACGGATTGATTAGGAGCTTGTCTTTTATGACATAAACTGCCACCACAACGTAATACTATATAGACAATAATTAGCTTTAGATTAACACAGACATATTCATTTGTTAAACCTAAAACACTAACTATACACTCTGCTGTTGTGAGAGAATATGCATCGCTCATCTGACACAAACACAAACATGGGGGTGTCCAGTGACCCACTTTGTCTGTGGAATGTGCCGAAGTCGGGAATGATGTAATTCCGACTAGAATTAGTTTGTCAGCGTATAGAGACTGCATTTTTCTTTTATATTGATTTAATCTTTTACAGTGGATGTGGATTAAAAAAAAAACATGCACATTTACAACTACAAAATATTTCAGAATGATAAAATTAAAAAAAACATGTTAAAGCACGAATTTGCCTGACCCAAATTCATTGAGATAATCACTTAGCAATGGAAGAGGCTAAATCACAATGAGGACTGTACATCTTGTACTAAATTGTTTGAATGCTTGCACCATTACACCCCTAGTGGGTACCCAGCTTGGCTACTATGTTCTTATGGAATAGAGAGACTGTTACTTATCATTATAGAGACTAATACTTATCATTTAAAGTGAACAATGGATTGGTGCGTAATGTCCAGTGTTGGGGAACCATCATTATTTCTGCACCTTTGGAGCAGCTGGTGCTTTCCAAAGTTTTCAATCATTTTCCTTTCTTCAATTTTGAGGAAATTGAAATATCAGCTACTGCATATAAGGTTTTAATGCTTGTCGAGGAGCATGCAGTAAGCCCACAATGTACAACATTTTTCAATTTGATGTCTGAAAGAAACACATTTGCTTTGAATAATTTGTCATTGCTCTGCCTATTAGGACAGCAGCGATATTCTGCGCTCGGCTCATCTGCAGAAAGAACTGATTCTGGCTGCCATTGACTCTGTCAATGCTGACTCGCAGACGGGAGGCTATCTTGTCTACTGCACCTGCTCCATTACGGTGAGCATTTAAATATGCAAGGCAATCTAATGAAGGATAAGAATTTTTCAGGCCTGTGCTGGACTTTTTCAGTTTGTCAGGCGGTCAAATGATTTGTGGCATGTAGCTTTCATCTTTCTAAAACAACCTTTAATTGAATAATTTGTGAAACAATTGAATTATAATAATTAACACTGCATAGTCTATTGTACTTTGTGTTTTTTTTTTTAACAGATAATTAACTGTGGCATTGATGATTCATTTTAAACTTGGCTAATTGTCTAACATTAGATGAGCTCCCCATTTATACATTTCAACTAATTGGTTATGATGAGTCACATACACAGCAATAGACAACTTTAAATTCATTTGTTTGTACAACTAATCAGCTTCACCAACAGTTGGGTCTGTCTGACTTTGAAACTAAATTAAATTGCAAAGTAGTCACATACTGAACAATAGGGCAGCAGAATGTATAATTATGAAGTTGCTCCCACATGGAACAAAATAGTGACAAAAGATGGCGTATTACAGGTGGAAGAGAATGAATGGGTTGTGGATTACGCCCTAAAGAAGAGAAATGTAAAACTGGTTCCCACAGGATTGGACTTTGGGAAAGAAGGCTTCACCAGGTAAGGTAGCCATATATTTTGTGTCCTGGCAAGGACAAGATGGTTTGCCTAAAATCACGCTGAACAAATTTTTGTTGAACACATTTATTTAAATATACATGTGTGTGCCCTGTGATGGATAAGTCTAAAACGGTATAGGCGATGAATAAATGAATGAAAACTGTAAACGTCCTTTGCACAGATTTAAAGAGCGACGTTTCCACCCTTCACTTAAATTGTCCCGGAGGTTCTACCCGCATTCCCACAACATGGATGGCTTCTTTGTGGCCAAGCTGAAAAAGTTCTCAAACACCATTCCCACTATGTCCACAGGTAACCACAGAAAGGACGATACAAGCTAAATGCTTAATTTATTTATTTTTTCGTTATTTTAATTGTCTTTTGCCTTACAGAAGAGAATGAAAAGGCCAACAAGGCAGAAACACCTGCTACATCAGAGGGAAAAAACTCAAAACCTGAGTCTAAGCAACAGAGCAAAGGTACACATGGAAAAGCCAAAGAGACCAAGCAACAATCAAAAGCTACTAGCACCAGCAAAACCGAAAGCCCCACTGGCAAGAAAACGGCAATGTTAAAAGGTAAAAAATTAAAAGATGAAGGTCCTAAAAAGAAACGGGCAAAAATGGATGAACAGAATTCAAAGGAAGGAAAGATCAAAGAAAAGCTTAAAGTCCTAAAAGTGGACAAAGACAAAACTAATGAGTCTGTGACTGAAAAAGCAAAGGGAAGCTTGTTTAAGAAGAAGACAAACAAAAATAATCAGAAGAACGTCTTTAAAAGAAGGAAGAATAAAATGGGGAAAAATAAATTTAAGAAATAAAAAAAAAATGCACAGAAGCAGCAGGAGGCTGGACAGAAGAATGGAGCTTTTATCATGAAAGAAGAAAACCTCCGTATAACTGTGGACTTTGAAAAGACTTGTCTCCTAGGATGTTCTAGACCCTGGACTTTTATTTCTGTCAAAACCAAGCCAAGTATACTGTAAACAACAATATGTGAATACATTGTCTTGGTTTATCTGTAAGAGTAATGGTATAAGAATAAAATGTTCTTCCTTACTTTTTTAAAATGTGTGAAAGCAGGCCTTTTGAATTTTAGATTTTTTCATGTAACTATTCATTTTCATTGGCTACATTAACTTTGATACAAATATAGCTGACTTTTTGCTGAAAAAAGTGCTATAGTTATTCATATTCGTCACAGTATGTTCATATTCTGCTTTTAAACGTTAAAACACATCTCCAAACATCTAGAAAAACTGTCTACAGGTATTGTTAATAGAAAATGTAGCCATGATGTGAGTGCTCAGTTTTAGCCTTTGCTCTTGCCTGGGTTTATTAGGTATAAATCATAGTGAAGGTTGCATAACTATGAACAAACCACAAGCATTTAAAGTACTTAAAGCAAATGACTCGGCACTGTGTCATAAGCCCCATGCAGCAATATTGGAATATCTGTAAAAATATCAAAACCACTAATACTCACTGGCTTGGAATGGCAACTGTGGGTAACCGGAGATATTAAGAAACTTATAAAATGTCTGCCACTCCAATTTGTATCATAGTGCAAAGACTTGGGAAAACTGAGAAAAATACAGAAATGAGACGATACAGTTCTTGCTTTATGGCAAGTACAGACTGCTAAACCAAAACGTTATGCGATGTTTATTAGTTAATTACGGAAGTCAGATCCAGAGCCTAAGACATTTTACTGGTTTTAAGCAAGCATGTACAGTCAGCTCCAGAACTACTGGCATATTTAGTAAACCATGCAATGGCTATAAAAATATCTACATGCATGAAACTGCCTGTTTCTTTGTAAGTTCAAACCAATCAGAGCTGTAATTAATCTGTCTGGAAGACGATACGACTGCCCATTTGCTCCCAACACACAGAGAATAGGACCATTCTAAAGGTAAATTTTCCCCCAAACTACACATGTTGGCCAAAAGTATGTGGACACTTGACCATCACTTTGATCAGCCCGAACATTAAGCCCAATATTGTGGAGGTTTCCTTCGTGCTGTGGGAGCACTCTTTGAGCTCTGGACCCTCGGGGCCTGACGCCACAAGAACTCTGGTGTGCGCTATGATGCGCTAGTGATGTCTGGCACTGGAACTGTGTGGTGGATCTTTGGGTGATGTTGATTGCGGGGTGGGGCCTCAATGGGTCAGACTTGTTTGTCCGACACATTCCATGGATGCTCGGCCAGATTGAGATCTGGGGAATTTAGAGGCTGGATCAACAACCTTGAACTCTTTGCCTGCAACTAAGCTCCAATACGTGGCAGGCTGTGATCCCCCGAGTGTTCTGATACATTTCAACAATTTGTGGTCCATTGGCTTTTCTGTGAGATCAGACAGGATGGGTTGGCCCTTGGTCCCCACAAGCTGAACCTTGCGTGCCCATGGTCCTGTCACAAGTTTCCTGATATATGATTGCTAATCATTTTGACTCATCATATTCAATGTGGTTTTTGTGTTGTGGCTGATTGCAAATAATATTATTATTTGCAAACCATCTACATTAATATGGAGCTGCCCTACCCCAGCTATAACAGCCTCCACATTTTTAAAAAGGCTTTCTATAATATTTTTACATGTCTGGGCCAATTTTTGCCCAGTCTTACCTGTTATGTCATGTGGAACCGACCTACATTCTTAGGTCTGACTGGAAAGGTGTTCTGAAATGTTTGCTACACTCATGTCACTGGGATAAGCCACATTAACATTGCACAACCTAAAGAGGGTGGTGTTAGGTGTTGTCCCAGAAGCGCCAGTGCAGTCTTCTGGTCTGACGTGCCTCTTGGTAATGTCCATAAAGAGGAGACTATCCTGATAGGGTGACTGGTCATTGGGTCACTGGGATCTGGACCACTTGTAATCTAAAGTTATGACCTCCAACATTCAGTGGGCCAGTCTCTGTTTAGACAGGTGAACTATATGTATCTTTCCTTCATGGCAGATCTGATGATTAAAACATGATCGTCCATACTTGGTATTGCTGTCAATAACAGAGAACACTCACCACATACCCTCTCATGGTATGCAATTCCATAAAAAAAAATAGGTACTTTACCTTATAATCATAAATAAACCTTTAGTAGGTTTTAGTTCTTAATCGGTAGTGTAGTCAGAAATATAAATTTAGGTGTACTAGTGGGGAGTCAGGATGGGCCCTATCGGAAGGCTAACAGGGATTCTGTCCATATCCAGTTGCGCAATCAGCTCAGCTAATCAGAATGAACCAACTCTTTCATCTGATGAACGACTCCTGTTGTTTTCTTATAATTTGCATTTTTCATCTTTATTTAGCCGTCACCTTAACCATTCACTAAAATTACTGTACTTATGGTATTTTCTGATTCTGATTGTTTACATTTTAATATTTGTAAAATCAGCAGACTGCTTATAAAATATCACTATTTCATAGATATTGTGCCAGCTGTGTCTGCACTGTTTCATAAAAAAAAAATCCTGGACATATAACCAGGGGCACTGAAATATAGCCAGCTCAGAGAGCCTACAAAACACTGTCATGCACAAAGTAAATTGTCAGAACACAATTAGATGTATTGAAGGCCAAACCTAGTCTGCTTGGCAAATGTGATGATATGGGCTGGTCGTATGAGTGTGTTTAAAATTAGGTAGAAATTATGCTCAAAGCAGCAGACCACAGCAATGGCGTATGGAGAAAGGCAAGGCTACTCCACCACATCCTACTTGCAGAGATGCCATCCAGAGAGTCTTCGCCAGCTTCATCAACGTCTAGTAAAGTGGATCAAAGTGCAGGATTTTGCAGTGGATAATGAAGATATCATGAGGGTCTATCTGCCTACAGAAGAAGACACATACCAGAAATGCTGACTTTGTAAAGCTACCAGAACGATCTCTCAAAGTGATCTCTCTGATCCCTCCCATAATCTCTTCATACTTCTGCTATCCAAAGTGTTTAAGTAAACTCCATCAGATTTTAAAGCAGCTTCTTCTCACCTTGACTCCTTAACTTAGTTTTCTCTCACTACTGTATAGGAATGTGTATTACCATATGTAGCATTGTCATGTAGCATTTCTGTAAACGAGGGACGTCTATGTTGCTAGTGGTGAATATTTTAAAGATGTTTTGAAATCAAAATATGATTGCCATAAATTGGCCAATTTATGGCAATCATATTTTGATTTCAAAACATCTTTAAAATATTAAAGATGTTTGAAAATGAAACACCTTTTGTCAATGTTTTTTGACAAATTTCACTGTGCTGGCTACAGATACTGTAGCACGCTAAAAGAAAACATCAGTCATTATGCCTATGACCATAATTCCTTTCATCTTTTATGTGTAATTCATAGATTTTGAAATGGCACATGTAACTTCGCTCTAACTAAGGCTTGGAGCGGTCCCATAGAAAAATGTTATCTTCAAAACTCGTCGAAATGCTCAGAACTCCAAGGTGGCGAGCATGCAGAACATCTATTCTCTACTAGATATTAGCGGTCTATTCTTCTCTCCTGCTTGAAGCGTGGGGTCTGACGGGGTTAGTGTGGGTCTTGTGTGGCTGTGTCTAAACTGTCAGTGCTGTATGAATGCTAACCTGCGTTTTGTGGCTGACTTGGCATTAACCTTGCTGACATCTGACCACGGTGCATTTATCGCCTCTAACGGAGGCTTGTGTTGGGTTTGTTTAGCGCGTGAACTCCCGCCACGAGCCTCGCTTTTCCCGCCATTCACCGCGATCACCATGGCAACAAAACGTAGTCAACCGCATGCGTCCGGTGTCTCTACTGTGAAGCGAAATTTCTCTCCTGGTAATCACCGCTCATTGTTCCAACATGAGCACAGAGTGTGGGCAAAGCTTTGATTTTAATTACAGTTCTGTGGAATCACGCAGAGGAGATAATGGCGCGTCGTGCTAAAGGCGTTCAGACCTGTGGCTAATGGAGTTTGGATTTTCCTCCTGTCAGTCCGATTGAGCACTATTGTAAGCAGTTAATTACAACGATCTCCAGCATACAAATATGATTGAAAAGGTGTGTAGGGGTGTGTGTGCGTAGGTGGGCTGAAGCCCACGTATCGTTCAGATCACACATGCATTCACACACACATTATTGTGGTAAAAAAAAAAAGAAGCCCATTTTGACTCATACTAATTTTTATTCATTTAGCACTGACCTCATTGCTCTATTATGAAATGCTTTAGCTGTTACTACATATTGCGGAGGCGATTCACATCAAGTCAAAGACGTTTGCGCATTTTTTTTCTTTACAGCTGAATTTTATTATCAGTTATATCATATGTATGCCAATAAGACAGGGGGAAAAAAATCCCAAGCCCAGTCATGACACTTATCCAGATACTGATTAGTGTAAAGGTGCAGTGTGCAATTTCTTACAGTGATGTAAATTAATTACTCCACTTACTCCGACTCTCAACTACTGTATGTTATAGTTTGCACAACGGCCTACCACTTTTAAAAATGCAATTTTTATTATTATTATTATTTTTACATCAAACAAGCAAAATTTTCTCCTGATATTAATTGATATGAACAGTTTAAATATTGCTACTAATTACACAATTTTTTCACAACTGAATTAGGAAAATAATGAAGGTTGATTTGGTCTTTAAATTATATTTATAATTATAAATTATACATTTAAATTATATATTATTATTTGGTCTAAAATTATAAACCCACAACATGACATCATATTATAGTTTAAAAAAATAATTATATATATATAAAACCTAACATCATACACTACCAGTCAAAAGTTTGGACACTACTTCTAATTCCATGTTTTTTCCTGATTTTTTATTTCTTTCTACATTGTAAAGCTGAAGGCATCCAAAATATACAATAATCTTCTTTTGAGTTTATTGGCATTAGGTAAGATGTGTCTGCTCCTTCTGCTCTGTAAAGCCTTCCTAGCGGCTCTAATCCGAGGTGCTGTTTGTTAATTGGTTTTTTTTTGAGGCTGGTAACTCTAAATGAACTTCTCCTTTACAGCTGATTTACGTCTTGGTCTTGCTTTCCTGGGATGGTCTTCATGAGAGCCAGTTTCATCATGGTGCTTGATGGGTTTTGCAAATGCACTTGACAATACTGTTCTTGCAAGAACTATCCCAGAACAGCTGACCTTCAGGTCTTAAAATAACACCTGACTGTTTTTCTTGTTGTTACTTAATTACGTAATTCCGTATGTGTCATTTCATAGTTTGAAATCTGCGGTACTGTTCTGGAATGTAGGGAAATAAATCCAAACTTGTGTCCAAACTTTTGACTGGTGCTGTAAATATTTTTCTTTAAGATGTTTAAAACTACACAGTCATGAATATACTATGTTATAGTTTGCGTCAAAGTGTGTAAAATGATTGTTTAAATCAAAGTAAAATGCAAATTATAATAAAAACATTAGCGAAGGCTCCCTTGAGCAATTTTGAGGAATTTCAATTGTGTTCGTGTCAACCCGAGACTTTTAATTGTACAGAATACAGTTATGATAGTAAAAACTCCTTTTATAGCTCTACTGCTACACTAATGCGCTTATTTCAGTGTTTCACTTGTGCTTGGATACCATCAAGGTAGCATGTTTTGCAAGATTTACCTGCTTGCTTCATATCTGAAACACTGGCCTCCCAGGATTTCCTTTAATGGCCCAAACTTGAAAATTGCTTGGAGCGAGGTCCGTAGTGTTAAAGTAGTGTTTGAACGATCCTACAGTTTGTACCTTTCCCACAGACAGATGCATCTCTCTTCCACAAGTTATCTATTGATTTTCAAGGATCAGGCGTTCCACTCACTCACTGTTTATGGAATGAACTGCAGTGGGCTCTGAGTCACCTTGCCCAGGATCATCAGGCACAGACGTACAATCTCCTTTAAAACGTTTGCACCATTCAGTCAAGACTCCGTCTAAGTCTCATTACCGTACCTTGCTTGAAGTCTGCTGTAAATGTCAGTCGTTTTTAGACCTTCATTCACAAGGAATTTCATCATAAGTCCTGGTTTGACTTGAACATCCCTCATAGGTTTTAAGGCAAATCCCTTAGGAACTTGTAGTGTCGCTCAGGAGAACTCTTAATAATAGATTTAGTGATCAAATTCTTGTGTATATGGACTCTGGTTATTTGTTCTAGGACCACTTTAGTGTGTGTGTGTATGTGTGTGTGTGTCTCTGTGTCTGTGTGTGTACAGTAAGATGAAGTCATTACTGTGAGTGCTATGCCACAGCTTGGCCAGACAAGATCACCACCTTAGCGGGCCCCTCGATCCCACTTTTACTTTCTGTCTGTCACTTTTCTTTCTTTCCCTGTAGCTCAAAGCTTTTTACTCAAAAAATTTATTTTCAACTTTGTGCTCTCCTGGCCTTCAGTAAGTCTCTTGTCCGCTCCTCCACCTGCACACTACCACAGAAATGATCCAACCCACACACATCCATGCACGACACCTTTCCACTTTTTTTTTTTTATTGTCCCTGCCCACAGAGCTGGAACACACACACATATCCATACACACTTCACCTTCGCCACTCTCTCTCCCTCGCTCCGAGGTGAAGCTCGAGTGCATTCCAGCAGCCTCTTGCCATCCCTTCATATTTTATATTTCATCTCATCCCTCAATTCGCCCACACGTCCTCCTACTCACAATTTCTCTTTTGTCTTTCACTTTTACTCTTTCTCTTGCTCAAGTGACAACCCAAGGGAGCTACACAGGCCAATTACTCTACTGCAGTCTTGATGAGGGTCTAATGTAAAGTACAGGTACCTTCTGCCGTCCACCACTGGCATAACGTCACTTCGGGCTGGAGGCGTGGTCCGTTAAGTGCATGCAATTTACTGTTATGGGAAAATAGGCAAATATTAGAAACAATTTTGAAATGATTAAAACGGCTACCTCTGTGTGTCCTCACCAAAGGCAGGACCTGTGGAATGCTGATGAACCTCTCCCTTGGAAACAATAAAGCATGGTTAATAGTGTTGAGCGCAGTAATATCTGACAGCGGAGTGTACAGTAGGTATGAAAATGGGTTCGTGCAGTTGGCCAGCAGTGGCAGCAGCTGTCTGTAGAGCTATTCTTCACCAGGATAGAGAAAGCAGGAGACAGGGTACACAACCATAAAAACACCAACCTGATCAAACACCGGACCATCCACTAAACTCAAGCTGCTTTACAAGGCCAGAGATGTGTATGTGCATCTGTGAGGTCTATGTACACAAATACAATTGTGTGGTGATGTGTTATACTGGCATCTATAAATGTTTTCAATTGTGCATTATAGTTCTTTTATGAGTGAGTTGCTATTTTATTGTGTGTGTGTGTGTGTGTGTGTGTGTGTGTGTGCGCGAGAGAGAGAGTTGGCTCTCCCCATGTTCTCAAAGGTCCAAGGGGGAGCTGCAAGCAGATGGCACTGGCAGACTGTTACTCTTAGAGAGAGAAAAAAAACTATAGGAACAACAGAAAATTGAAAAAAAAAATTACAGGAAAGAATAAAGAAAAGGTTTCAGTCAGACAAAGAGAAAGAACATTAATGAATATTCACCACTGGCAGCAGATGGAAATGGGCCCCTTTGGCACATCACCAATTTCTTTATGACTGGACCTGCCATGGTATATTTGGGATTTTCTATTGCTTTAAAAATGCATAATGCTTATGATTCAGATATTTTTGCATTAAAATACACACGTTTAAAGAATAAAAATGGCAAGTGCTTTAATTTATAAATATCAAGCGGAGGGAAAAGCATTAAAGACATGCTGGGATTTGTTCAGCAGTCATAACCCTGCGCCAGGATGCCAGAGTGTAGCCCGCGAACAGAAGAAGTTAAGAAGCGAAAATGGTCAAATGCGGAATGAGCAAGCAAAGGGTGACATCATTTTGGCCAGGAGGGAAAAAATAGATAAATAATATACCAGCCAACATACTCTGTGTTAATGTGTGTTTATTCAAGAATGAGTAAAATAAAACATATAAAAGGGTCAAGGTGCTATTAATAAAATGATGCAAACATACATGCAGGTAGCATCCACAGACTGATTTAATATCACATAACCTCTCCTTAACTAATCCATCACCTATAGAATAACAATAAGTTGTGTGGGTTACTGGGTCTGTGTTTAATGGGAGGTAAAAGTGTGTGTCTGAGGGAGTGGTCAGAGTTAATACACATCCCATCCGTATATAGGAGACACTATTGCCACACTTCCCCAACTGACACACACACACACACACACACACTCACACACACCATACAGAGCTCACACTATAAATCAAGTTCTGAGTGAGACAGTGAGAGCAAAGGAGGAGGGGAGAAAAGGATGCTCATAGCAGGTGCCAAATATTGAGGGAGACGAGAGCAAGCGAATCAGACGGAGAGTGAGGATGGAGCAGAGCTCTTACTGAACATTTAGCCACAGGTTTTTATACTGTCAGTCTCTGGTGAGTAACTATTTAATATTGATTATTGATTTTTTTTTTGGGGGGGGGGGTTGTATTTATTAGAATTTTTGAATAAAATTGAACAATCAAGATATTAACTCATGGTTAAATATTATTTCACAGTTTTGAATAACTAATCATTTCTTTCTCCCATAGAGTTTTCCTGAATTTCTCCATCTCTCCCTTACCATAAATATTTACCTTTAGATTTTATTTAACTAATGCACTAATATATAAAACAAATGTGGTTCAATATTTGTTGGAGTTACAAGGGCTTCTGTTTAAAAATACCACGCCAATCTAGCAATTAGAAATTGCACAAAACGTTTTTTTGTAATTTCAAGTTTACCGCCTTTTTCTATGTTTTAGCAAAAAATCGGTTTTTATGTAAGCCCTGTTAGATATGGCAGCAAAATAGTTACCACCAAAAACATTCAGTCACATGACATAAGAAAAAAGACTCTTAAAATAACAGCACTCTAAAACTATTAAAAACCAGGGCAATCATGCCAAAAATATTCCCTTATGAATAGCTTTAAAATCAGATCATGTGACATAGCTCGTAACGTTTTCGATTTGATGTTGGAGTGCTTTAATTAAAATGATAACAAATAATGATTTATATGTATTTCTTTAGGTTTCTTCTAGATTGTGTATTTGGACTTGTGCGTCTCTGCTTCATGATGCTGTGCTCAGCTGTTCTCGCAGTGCTGCTCCTGCTCGCACCTCTGACACCCAGCCACAGCCGAAGCCTGCACTCCCCAGAGCGGGCCATGCAGGTAGGCAGACTCAATCATGTTTGCTGGCCATGAGATTTAAGGAACCATTAGAGCATAATATGCTGTCTAATTATAGTATGACCATTTTAGTACTAAGGCCACCGCTTAGATTGTTTGCCAGATGGAATTAGAACATAAAAAGCTGTTTCATTCTTGTTCCCTACTAAAGGTCATCGAGCAGTTCCTTGAGCGTTACAATGACCTTTTAACCCTAGATGACCTGGATAATCTCACCAGTGACCAAACAGAAGAGCCGGTACAGGTCTTTAATTCTGGCATAAAAGTCGCAGAAAATCCTAAATGGATTGACATCCCTGTGCAGAATGAAAACTCCTGGGTCCGTCTTCTCAAGGGAGCTCTGGCGAACCAAAAGCGGGCACTGTCAGACCGGTCTCGGAGGGGTTGGAACCGAGGTTGCTTTGGCCTGAAGCTAGACCGAATTGGATCTATGAGTGGCCTCGGCTGCTAATGACAGACAGAGGGACAGAGCGATCTGAAATGGCTTTTAAGTGTCAAGTAGATGTTCCTCATAGTGTCAGTGTATCTCATTTCTGTGGTGATGTTCTTGTACAGCGTATTTCACTACATTTTCAATTTTCACAGTCTTTAAGGTCATGTTTTCATGCTGTATTGTAAACTGTTTATTATAAAATGATGTAACATTTTAGTGATTCTAGTTCTGTCTATACTGTGATGGTAAAGGAGTGCTGTTAGATAATACACAGATTATGTTAGATCATAGTGAATCATAGGACTATACTTTATGCTAATATATTATATATTGGACTACCTATTAACTATATTTTAGACTGCTTGGAAGGATATGCATGAAAAAAAAACACTAACATAGATCATCTTCATAAATGTGTATATTGGGCATGAATAAAGTGTTTAAAATATATTAAGGATCTGCATTTTCTACTGTATCAAAATCTGTCTACACACTGCAGTTTCATACATGCTTTGGTAGTTCTATGCTCACATTGTAGTCAAAAGAACTGACTGAAATTTCACCAGCTCTGTTTCATGCCTCTCTGCTTCAATCTCAGTGTGATGAGATGATCAGTGTTCATGTATCTAATCACCTTTTTCTGCCTTATTTTTACGCTATTATTAAACTTAAAAGAAATTGCCAGTGAATGCCTCCACTCCATTGAAACTGTGAGAGAAAGATGGAAATATTTTTTCGGGTAACTAGCACAATTTCTTCTGTGCAAAGCCACACTAATTTAGCCTTTAGTCCAAAGAGACTGGAATTCAGACCACATCATTCCATAATGAGCTGTTCATTCCATACTAATGTGCAGCAGTGATGTATTTCACGGTACACATATTTTCACTGCTGATAGACCCACAAGCACTGTGTTTCTCATTGGATACCGCATGAAAAAAAAAATTTTTTTTTTCATTTCTTGCCAGTAATTCTTTTCGCTCTGCATGTTTGTGTAGGCACAAGGATTATGGATATATTGAGCTCCTTTAAATCCTTCACATATCAGCAGTAAATGTCACTCAGGCTCAGTACTGCTATATGGCATCAATTGTCTTCTGTAGAGCTTTTGTTGTAGTCAGCGTGTAAACCTGAATAAAAAATCCAGTCACGTCAAATACCCTCTCCATACCCGAGGCATGCCTGCTTTTTTTTATATGATTGGCAGTACCATGTGAGGAGATTCTAGGAGAGTTAGACCTGACTAATAACCACCCTGTAAAAATAATTGTTAGCTGGAATATATAAATGCTAATTATTATTATTATTATTTAAAATTAAATATACAATCAACATTGGTAATAATTTTTTTCTTATTGCTAGTATTTTTTCTCCACTCCCTAGCGTGCCACAAAAAAATTAACTATGATTAAAGCTGTAATTAAATCTTAATTTTTCCAATTTGTCATTTTACACATTTAACTTGATCAAATGAAAGATTGAAATGAAATAATTAACTACGTAACTCAATCAGTTAGCATTTTCATTTCAACATTATTGCAAAAAAAAAAAAGAAAAGAAAAAAGAAACCAGAACCTATTATGAGTACAGACAATTGAAAAGGTTAATATGTCTATTTAGTAATGATATAGCACTACTGTACAGCTTCCTAAAGTAATTAAGACGCTATTAAACATACCATTAATTAGCCATAACCACAAAGAAATGTGATTGTGCTCTACCAATTGAAAAGCTTACAGCAATGTGAAGCAATGAAAGGTTAAAGCTTTCCATAGATTGAAGGATTGCTTTAGGGGGTGTGAATATGATTAACCATAAGATCCGCAAAATTAACGGTTGAGATAGGTGGTTCAACTCTTAAGGCACTGATTAGAAGGTCAGAGTTTCAATCCCCAGCTCTGCCAAGCTACCACTGTTGCCCTTAAGCAAAGAACATTGCAGGGGTGATGCATGACTGACCCTGCACTCTGATCTAACAAGCTGGGAAATGGGGGAAAAAATAATTTCACTCTGCTGTAATATATATCTGTCAAATGCCAGTCAGTGGGGAGGTGTGACATTACTTCCCTCATAATACTGCTGTTTCATTAACTCTATTAAAATAACATTCATGGAATGACTGGGTGCAAGTCTGTTGAAACTTCAATATACTATTTGCAACTACTTACATTTATTAAACGTAAGGAAAACATTATATGACTATGAATATTTAATTGTTCTGGTTGAATTTGCCCAACATAAACAGAAGTCGTCCATCTGCTCTCTACATGTTGCTGTTCCGTGGTTACCCTTTCAAACGACTTAAATCAGTTAAATTAAGTAAATGTACAATGGCTCAAAATGTTTCTTTGAGCTATTACCTAAATATCAAACCATCCTTGGACTAATCTATTTTACCACAAAAAAGGTGCGTAAGGTCTACAGCTGTTCATTCCTTGTATTATGCAACCGTTTACTAGCAGCCACTTAAAAAAAAAAAAAAAAAAAAAGATATTCCACCTTATTAACACCTTAATGCAGTTTCTGTTACCATTAGGTGGCACAATTTCTAAACTTCGAAACTGCTCCAAACCTGTCTGGTCTGCTCAGAGTGCACTTTAACCACCGCAAGACACTGAACTCTGAGCTCACTTCCACATAATATAGATAACAAACACAGGGTTTCAGAGCTAACAGTTAATCTATAACACACTCAAATACACCGACTAGGCTGGAGAGATGTTTGAAACTGACAAGACATACACAAAGACTCGGTTGCAGTATCAGTGAAATATAACCTGAAATGCAACTTGCTGTTGAAATAAAATGGTTAAAGTTTGTCTAATCTCATCTGAAATATGGTCTGAGCAACTTAAATTCAAAGCATGTCTGATTTCATTGAACCTGTTTACTTCAGTTGTCAGTGAGCAAGGTGCCTGTCTCGCAACACTCCAGTTGAGCAGATAACCGCGAATATAAAGGGTGTGGGGTTGGCCTTTGGGTATTACATTATTTTTAGCTTGCCCCTGGCCCCTCTCCAGCACATTCTGCATAGAAGAGGGAGGAGGGGAACCAGAACATATAAAATGCACATTAACATATGAACAAAGCTCATACCATAGACCAATGCAAAATATAATCACAATTGAATACTAGTACTCATAAGGTGCATTTCATTAATGCTTGCTATAAAGAGTATAACTGTCGCTTTGGAAGTAGTTCACTGCTCAAGCTAAAGGGTTTTAGAAGGATAGATCTCTATGAATTGAGTGGGTGTTTGTCATTTACATATAAGCTTTTAAAATGATTCCTGGAGTCCTGGAGCTAAAATGCTAATTTGAAAACATATGTAACCCCATGCAAATTGCAGGATTATAGTCTTAAATGCAAGCTGGTCTGTCCAATATATTGAGGTCGCTAATATATGTGTAGGTGTATGGTGGTCTTAAGCTTAAATGCTTGGTCAAACAGGACTTACTTGCTTTACCAATGTATGAAAAGGTTTCCACAGTGGTCTCACATTAATCCTTTCCTGCAACTCTAAGACCTACATTTTAAATGCTAATTTTTGATTTCCACACAGTATTTACAGCTCATTAAAATGTAATTAAAATGGAGGCATGTTATTTTTCTGGGTTGATTAGAAGGATCTGATTCTTTCATCCAGGGCTTTGCCTTAGGGGTGTCTGGTGGTGGCTATCAGACTCACATTGAACTTGCCTGTGATTAACCTGATGAGTTAAAATCATGATGAGGCTGTTCAATAGCCAGTGGCATTAGGTTAGTTGAAACCTAGACCTTACTAGCTATTCTCCTATTTAACACACCATACACATTGAGTTTGGCCTTTTCCTGATCTGTGACCTTAAGACCAATGAGTGAAGCCAAATGGCAGAGGGTTTACAGTGGTGGTCTCGTCAGCACAAACATATGGGCACAGCAACTTCACACAGCACATTAAATACATGTGAAAAGAACACAGATCATTGTGGATGGTATAGCATTATCTAACGGACATCACTACTTTAATTTACCTTAAATAACTTAAATAGAGATGAATCCGTATGTAATTTAAGAAATCAGTTTTTCAGCCAGTGTGTTTCAACATTCAACTGTATACATTATTTAATTACATTTTTTACGAGCATATAATACAACATATTTAAGCAAATCAAATTTGCTTTGGCTGTAAAGGATTGCAATGTTTTTTTCCATAAATGATTCTCTTATTCATAACTCTCTTATACATGAATTGCATGCAGCAGACACAGAAATACTCTCCTCTGCATGTTCCCTGGTAGAACGTTCACCTAGGCAGACCTCTTAGACAACAGTGTGAAACTCCACGTACACTCACAGGGCCAAGGGCAGGGATGGAGACATGCAAGTGAAGAAGGCATGGCTGATTAAAAGTGAAGGGTCATGGTCTTTCTGGTAAATGTCATCCACTCAGGAAGAGAGTGATTTGATCCCTTGCTCAGGCTCTCTTTCTGTGCCTGTCTGAACCTTGTGAGAAGGTCAAAGTTAGACAAGCAAGCTCACTTCAAATTGCTCCCTCTGAAGAATGATCTGATGTGACCAATCAGATCTGTTTCCTTTTTGGATTTTTCTTCAGATATTCTTTCATAAAGCTCTTTCAGAAAACTATAATGCAATTTTGGGTCATGTAGCGTTTAAACTGTGTTTTATTTATATACAGTATGATATGTGATTTGCATTTATTTATCCTGTTTTGGATGTTCTGCTAAAATCAGTGAAGTACTTTCGGTATGCTGACTTGAATTACTTAGTCAATTATCGTCAGAATTTATCGAGATTTAAACGGATCTTAAATGAATTATACTAATTATTGGTATTGAAGCCATAGAAGCATCCTAGTTTTGATTTTTATCTGCAGTAGAAACGCACAGCTCCAGTTTGAAACTTCAAGGTCTGATCATTTCCTTGCACGAACACGCCTCAAGCAACTGATTAAAAACAGGTAAATCACCTAACCGTCTTGCACTGTCAGAAATTATACACTGCTCCCTGTTCCCTAGTGTAAAGTACTCGTGCCCTGTACTTAACACTGATTTGGACGCCAATCTACCCGATTGCATTATGGGATCGCATTGTTTTTTTTTTTTTTTTTGTAAATAAATCTCCATAATTAATGTACTATCGTGAAGACAGTATGGGTTCGGACACTTTCCAGGACAGGAAATGGATATTTCTGCTCCACAACGTGACCTTGACATTATTAAAGGGCGGTGCGATTAGGGGGGGTACAAAAGTAGGGGGCGGGGCTAACGCCGCCACGCCGACATAAAACTTGGCCTGCTGTGAACTTTCTCCTCACTCACACAGTGCAGAGACAGACAGAGGCCTCTCACAGACGGTAATTGACACCTGCTCAGCAATACGACTCATTTTACTTGTTAAGTTAAGCTGCACGAATTAGAAGTTGTTTTTAAAGTTTGTTTCGTTTATTGGATGTTTTTCGAAGCATTGAGTAACCCGTAGTTGAGAAGACTCTTGCATAAATGTAAACATTTTGCTAAAGTTTAAACACCAAGTTTTTTAATGGTAACCTTAATTGTTAAAACTAATATTTGGCAACACTTGTTACTTTTAGAAGAAACAAGCGTTTATTCCCCATACTGGTCTTTTCCCGCTCGCTCTGCCTCCTCAGAGCTCTACAGAATTGTATTTCTTAATTTCCACCTCCATCACTGTTACTGTGAAGAGCGAGAAACCAGTCGAAAGCCGCCTGCCAGAGTGTTTGACCATTTCACCGCAGATTCACCTTGTACTTTGTTCACGCGAGATACTGTTAATGCGACATGAAACTCTCCATGCCACACTTCTAGTCTCTAATGTGTACCTTGCCTTTTTTTTTTCTTCTTTCTTTCAGACAAGACCAACGCAGACAAAATGGTTAAAGTCGGTATCAACGGGTAAGACCTCTGGCTTGCAGCCCTGTGACTGGCTACAATCTGTCCCAAAGTTAATTTCTTTTTAAATAGCTGGTGCCTTTTAAAAAAAAATAAAAAATTCTTTTATGTTGGCTGATGAATGACCTGTGCTGCTTTTTGTGGCTATATATAGCTGCTTTGTTAGGTGCTGGTGGTAGTGTACTTCTGGCTGGCTAAGGGAACTCTCATTCCAGCCTGGCAATCTTATAAAGTGTTTAAGAGCAACTGAAGTGCTTTATCACAGCAGTGCCTTACTTGTATTGGCCTAGTAGAGCTGCAGGACTTCTAGTTCCCTTAATTGACCTATTGGACCTGTTTTGATTGCCTTCAGGTGACGCAAGGGAGCAGACTGCATTAGGCAGTAGCTGATTGCTTAAGAAAAGAAATAAAATCAATCTGTTTGCAGTGTGTACCATGTTGCCAGTATGACGTCAGGTAATGGCAAAGCTTATCGCAATGCACACAACCCCTCTTTGTTTGCTGAGGGTCAATTTGCCTTTGAAGCCTCCCTGTACCCACCTCTATAAGAGGAGCCCTACCAAATGTGTGGCTGTGCATGACCGAGCCATGACGGGTCTGTGTGACGGAACAGCTGTTCTTTGCTGAATGCAGTAAGCTTGAAGGATGAGAAATGTGAGCCTGCTACATAGCTCAGAGGTCACTTCTGCATTCTTGTACAGTAAAGCCTGCACAAGGTACTAGAACTATCTTCGGATGCCCTTTGAGACCTGTTGGGTGCCATAAGAATGTACTTTACAATGACCTATCCTGCCTGCCATTGCAAGTGTTCATGTGACTGAAGTTGGAGTTTTCTGCCTAGAGTTGCTGTGGCATGTTCTATAGTTCCTAGATCATATGCACCCACAGCTGTCTGATTTGTCAGTGTCTTTGTCAAGTGTTCCAATTGTGCTCCTGCAAATATAGGCTACATGTACCATATTTATTCAGACTCCATGTTCCCCAGCCCTGAAAGAGTGCCTAAACAGCACATGGGTCAATGTCCCTGCCGTTGTATTCTGCTTGATGATTATCAAGTATCAATTTTACACTGGAAATTGATGGTAGTGGAAGTAGAAAAGCTCCCTATTACCTTTTTAGTAAATTCCTATATCAAACGCATCAGGCACAGCTAAATATGGGGTTGAAAATTAAGCAGGGTGTGGGTGGTTCTGGTGGCTGATTTGAAAAGGGGTCACTGCTCTTGATGGTGGGAAGCTTTTGCCATCTAGTGGCTCAGAGAATATCTGCAGATTTTCTCCTCTGCCTGTTGCGTCTTTTGGTAAGCACTAAGATTTGCTGGTTTAACACTTGCACTTACTACTCAGAACCCCAGTAGTAGGTGGATGCAAAGAAATATAAATTTTTCAAACTTCTCTGGGGTGACCTGTTACTGACTGCAACAGATGATGCATTGTGGGTAGCTTTAAGTACAGCCCAGTGCAAAACGGAACCATTACTTGATATGGTTTAAAACCAGCATTTAATGCACATGCTTAAAAGCTTCTTTTACCACATCTTGCTCTGCTAATGTTTCCACTAAGTGTTGTGGGTACTATTAACAGCTTTTAATATGGTTGATGCATATTGAAGTATTTGACTTGGAGAAATGTCTTGAATTGTTCCAGATGTAAATTTTTAGTGATGCACAGTTGATGCTTTTGTGGTGAAAATTAAGCATGTTTATGATTCCTTAAAGGGTCACGTTGAGGTGACTGGTGTCTGTCTGTTCTGTGCTTATTCTTTCTACTACACAAATATGAACAAGATGCTGAATCATTTGGGTGACTTTGGTTCTATAGCATAGCTATTTGATCATGCACTGCATAGGAGTAGCAAGTCCTAAGCATACTTATTACTTTTTCAGATTTGGCCGTATTGGGCGTCTGGTCACCCGTGCTGCTTTCCACTCCAAGCAGGTGGAGGTTGTAGCAATCAATGACCCCTTCATTGATCTGGATTACATGGTAAGATTGTGCTCAGACTTTACCAAAGTTGTAAGTTTTTTTGCTTATGTGTAAAGGACCCCACTTTGAGACTTGTTTTGCAATTTGAGTCCTCCCTTGCCCTCCTGTGTTTAGTTTCCTCCTGTTTTTACCTGGACAGGTGTACATGTTCAAGTATGATTCCACCCATGGAAAGTACAAGGGAGAGGTCAAGGCTGAGGGTGGCAAACTAATTGTTGATGGACATGCCATCACTGTTTTCAGCGAGTAAGGTTTTGTCTTTCTTTTCCTTGAACATGCCCCTTTCTTTCTTTCTCTTTTAATTCTTATTCCATTATCATCCCTCTAGGAGAGACCCAGCCAACATTAAGTGGGGTGAAGCTGGTGCTGAGTATGTTGTGGAATCCACTGGTGTCTTCACCACCACTGAGAAGGCCTCTGTAAGTAAATGTGTAATCAAACTCTAACTTGATCCTATATATTAATGGTTTGTGCTATAACTATTGTATAAATACTAGATTTCTACTATAATGTAGATGATGGAATTCCTCTGTGGTCTGTGTGCTTTGATCTCTCCTTAGGCTCACTTGAAGGGTGGTGCCAAGAGAGTCATCATCTCTGCCCCCAGTGCTGATGCCCCAATGTTCGTCATGGGTGTCAACCATGAGAAATATGACAAGTCTCTCAAAGTAGTCAGGTAAAGATGCAGTCAGTGGCCAGTAGAGGGCATGATGTTATCAAAAGTGTGGCTATCTTGGTCAGCGGTGCATCAGTATATGAACAGACAAAATGCCATATCTGACTTGACTGCTTCCTTCTCCCTTAGTAATGCCTCCTGCACTACCAACTGCCTGGCTCCTCTGGCCAAGGTCATCAATGATAACTTTGTCATCATTGAGGGTCTTATGGTAAGTGAGTAGGGTTTAAAAAAAAAAAAAAATTTAAAGCACTAGCTGCTGTTAGAACAACTGTGGTGACTCCTTAGCATCTTACAGTTCAGTTTTCACATGCCCTAACCCTTTTGCTAGTTGATCTAAAATGCATTTTAACTTCTCTCTTAGAGCACTGTCCATGCAATCACAGCCACCCAGAAGACTGTTGATGGTCCCTCTGGTAAACTGTGGCGAGATGGTCGTGGTGCCAGCCAGAATATCATCCCAGCCTCTACTGGTGCTGCCAAGGCTGTGGGAAAAGTCATTCCTGAGCTCAATGGGTTAGTTTTACAATACAACTAGTTATCCCAAATTCAGGATAATGGTGCTTGATGTACTGCTTACAGTAATTTTCATTTTTTACAAATAGTATAATGAACAATGAGTGGTGATTTCTTTAACCAGAGGTTGTCTCTACTAATAAGTTGAGATCAGTACTCCAATTGATTGTCAAAGGATTTAACTCTTGCTTTTTTTTTTTTTTTTTTTTTTTTTTTTTCCAGCAAGCTGACTGGAATGGCTTTCCGTGTCCCAACTCCCAATGTGTCTGTGGTTGACTTGACTGTCCGTTTGGAGAAGCCTGTGAGTAAATTGCTGAGTATCTGTTACATAAGTGTGGAGTTGAAGGCAGTTTTCTACATCGACGGTTCTGTAGTTTCATATTGGAGTTTAGTTTTCCTTAATTTTAGACATGAGCGAAAATGATTGTAATCCCTCTATTTTGCAGGCCAAATATGATGACATTAAGAAGGTGGTTAAGGCTGCAGCTGAGGGCCCCATGAAGGGTATTTTGGGATACACAGATCACCAGGTAAGTGCCTCATTCACCCTGATTAACTCTGATTTAAATAGTCTTTTATTTAAAAGCACATACTTGACCTGCATGGTCAAATACATTAATGCATGCAAGATGTGTGTTCTGGCAATCTGGTGTAAAAATCCTGTTTGGTTGATGCTATAAGTTCAACTCTGAATTGGTTTTGACTTCCCATGACTTGGGTGTGGTAACATTGTGCATATCAAAGATGCCCATTTAACTTTCTCACAGGTGGTGTCCACAGACTTCAACGGAGATTGTCACTCTTCCATTTTTGATGCTGGTGCTGGAATTGCCCTTAATGATCACTTTGTTAAGCTGGTGTCATGGTATGTACTACTGCTGTGAGTGGTTTAGTGTTTTTGTAGGGGTATGAATGAACATGATTTCTGTCTTTCCTAGGTATGACAATGAATTTGGCTACAGCAACCGTGTCTGTGACCTGATGGCCTACATGGCAACCAAGGAGTAAATGTCACCTGGCTGACAACTTGGTTATTCTCCCAAAAGATTAAAAACAGCTTGAAGTGCCATGCTTGGAGTTGGAGACCAATTTTTTTTTTACATGGAAAAGCCCCTGTTCTGTTTGTGAGGTTCAAAATGAATGAAATTAAAGGTATCAGTCTGCGAAAATGTGATGGAATAAAGTCCTCTGTGAGAGAATTGCTGACTCCTGTGGTTCATCAAATGTAACTCTAACACTGGCATGTAAAGTTTTCAATAGGTCATAGCTTAAATATAACTTGGATTTGGGATTTTTAAATGGGTGGGGGAATCCCTCTTTGTCTGATGGTAGTAGATGGTTTCTAGTGCACATGAGTGCTTAGGTAGTATTTGAACCTTTTAACCCCAAAAAAAAAAAAAACTTTGGGCAAGTCCCTCATAAGTTTATTGGCAGTGGCCTTGCATAGTAACTCTTGCCCATCTTTTGGGGGCCATCTTGTCAAATACTGCCTGGATATGAAATTAACTCAGGTTTATGTAATCTCTCCTTGCCCATACCCTCTCCAAATCTTTGGTTTTCGTGTTATTCCTGAGCTCCATTAGTCAATCTGAGCCTTAACAACTTGAGCAAAGGTGTGTATTGCATAATTTTATACTGTTATGTAATTAGTCGAAGGGTTAGGGTCTTTTTATTTATTTATTTTTGTTTCATGCACAAACAGTGAAAAGCTGGCCATTCTATCTTGGGTTTAGAGAGTCGGCGCATCATGCTAAGCTTCTAACAGCACAATGTAACAACCATGAGTAAATAAGACTATACTACTTAACCTTTTCCTTTTAAAGTGTAATGACCAGAATATTAGTCTATGATTATTTAAAGACAGGGTTGTGGATGGAGCAACTTCCCCTGCCCACCCCCCCCCCCCCCCCCTTTTAGTGTTTCATGTTCAGGCAATGCTGCAATTTATTGTAGATCTCCACAGAGCAGTCTTGTGGTTTCCACTGAGCAATAGAGGCTAGAGTATGTTGCCTGGGGGTGTAACAGTAGAGCCTAAATGGATGGAATGTTCAAACCTTTCCAAACTTGTCCAAAAATATTTATCCTTAACAGGACATGCCCTGCCATAATCTACTGTGGCTTGAAAATACTAAGACATTCTCTTACATGTGCACTATAATCAGAATATATTTTTAGTTTTTATAGCAGTATATAAACATCTGTGCCATTATTGCTTATGCATTTTGTGTGAATTTTCTTTTCCACAACTTACTAAATGATTTTGATTTGACCGATCACTACCATGGACCATAGTTGAGCAGGTGATCTTTCAGATTATGTATCGTTCTCTGCACAGTAATGAGTGTGTGGTAGTTATGGGGGGGGGGGTGTTAGTACTAAAAGAATACATTAGATGCAGCAGCATTGCAGTTTAATCTAAACGTGAGTCAAAAAAGTTCAGGAATTAAAAGAAAACTATGACTAATGAATTTCTAAAATGTCGTGTTTTAACTTACTGAGCCTTAAATTAGGTAATAAATTTCCTATAACACTTGTTTATAGGCTACATCATAGAGGCACCCAAATACATACTCCAGCTAGCAACGGCTACGTCAGTCTTTGGTTTACCGTAAATACGTTTTTTTTCTCACAGGGGTCAGCGTTTCATCTGAGTGATTAAAAAAAAAAAAGATTTTTCATGCATACTTTGTTATTGACATACATGCTTTGACATTATTTGTTGATTATATATATATATATATATATATATATATATATATATATAAACAGTCATTTTATGGTGTAAATATTTAACTACAAACGACTATATATCTAAAAGTAAGTGCTCTTCATCTCTGTGTTTTACGGTAATCTATCCTCTAACTCCTCTGCGCTTACATACTGCTCACAAGTGCATTTGCAATGCGAGACACGAAAGCTGCGAGTAGTTCCTACAGACTTATCTTGTTTACTTTCATTTGTTACATCTCCAGCCTTTTTTCTATGGCTACCTAATTGTCTTTGCGTTTTTTTTCTGTTCAGGGCTACGTAATCGTTTCAAATAAATTTTTTAATTATTTTCCATCACAGAGCCTGTTCATCAGTGAGCTTCCATTCAATAAGCGTTTATTGGTTATATCATGTTTTAGCATTTTACACGTTATATTGATTGTTTATTAAACGTAGCTATTCGTTGCACCGCTGTCGCTTTTGTCCCATCGAGTCCTGAACAGAAGCCGTTCATGCCAGATCTGCAGCGCTTCAGCTTTCCGTACAGTATGAACCCGCTCCTGGGCCAGAGCTTACCTGCTGCTCATGCGCATCCGCACAGCCACCCGGACTCTCCCACCTCTGTGTTCCCGGAGGCTCTCCTGACGGCTCCACACGCCTCCATTCTCCACCTCGGTGAGCAGCCCGGACTGATCGCGGACGGCGTGTCCCAGGGCGGGTTAGTCTACCTTCCCCTCGGGCCTTCTTCTCTGCACCGGGCCGTGCCGCCTCCCCCTGCAGCCATGGCCTTACGCAACGACCTGGGCTCCAACATCAGCGTCCTGAAGACCCTCAATCTGCGCTTCCGCTGCTTTTTGGCTAAAGTGCATGAGCTGGAGAGGCGAAACAAAATCCTGGAGAAACAGCTGCAGCAGGTGCTGGAAAGCAACGAGCTCGCTTGCGCTGAGAGCAAAGACACTGGGGTGCAGACCGGCTTTGTCGGGCCCATCCCCCTGCAGTCTCAAAACACCAACAATTCCGCTAAGAGACCGACTACTTTATTCACACCCCCGCTTACGACTGTGCTGAAACTTGAACCCGACGACAGAAGTCGGGCTTCAGCTTATGATTCAAGCTTTAACTCGGCTGTCAGCTCATGCGCTCCCAGCAAAGCGGCCGCGGCCAACACTAATAACTCCAACAACGCGCCTAATCTGAACGCCGCTGCAGGGAGAACCGGACCTAATCCGCCTAACCGCTTCCTACCCGGCACTATCTGGTCGTATAGTCCCAGCAGAAAGTGGCCCGCGAACTCTGAACCGCGGGCGATCACCAGCCCCGGAGTGTCCTGGGTGCATCCGGACGGAGTCGGTGTGCAGATCGACACCATTACTCCGGAAATCCGAGCCCTCTACAACGTCCTGGCCAAAGTTAAACGGGAGAGGGACGAGTATAAACGCAGGTGAATATCGATGTCAGGCTGATTTCCATTTTACTTGATAATGTGCATGTGTTTATGTGCAGTTTACATCATCGCTTGGGTGCGTGAAGAAACTGTGTGTTTAAGAGTGATGCTTGTGATCTGCCCCTCCTGAGTCACTGAATACTGCAGAGTCCAGGACAGCACTGAGCTCAGCAGAAAACACAGACGAGCTGTCCCAGACTGCACTCTCAGTTTCCAAGCTGAGTGCACTGCATGGTGAATAAACCAGGCCTGATTACTTCTCCAGTACAGAGTCACTCGAGATTGTGCGTGAGACGGGCGCTGTCCATGCTTCTGGTGCTGAGGATGACCCGATCCGCTGAAACTTTCCCCATTTTCCATGTTTGTGTTTGGAAAATAATCAAGCTGAGCACAGGATTAGTGGGTGGAAAAATCAAATGAACCAGTGTGTACAAATCCATCTCTCTGTGGTGTTGAAATTTTTACATCTTTGAGTATAGCATGTTGTGTCTTGTGTCTTTAATTTCGAAAACGCCCTTTTGTAAATGATTTCTCTTTCATTCCAATACAATTCAGTGCCAGGATGGCACACCTTGGGGTATAATTTTTCAAGGGTGCAGCTGTTGGCACGAAAATCATCACAATGGTTACTGTCGACGGGTCATGAATGAGCCACATTTCTATGTATCATAACAACACTGCCCCTGAAAACCCCCTCTTCTTAAACCTCAATGTGGTTAGCAACATTGATTTACACTCAACAGTAGGCACTGATCATACCTTGCACACAGGATGTTACATTTCTGATTTTTATATCTGCATAAGTTTATATTAGTTTTATTAAGTCTGCTGCTTAATATAAAAACCAAAAACAATCTTTGTACACAAATAGTGTTTTTATTGTGTGCTTTTCTTACAGAAAAGTCACATACATTTCACACATGATCATGTGATTGTCACATGTGATTGTGAGTAGTATGTGATCCTATGGAAAACATGGGAAGGATGCAGGTGTGAATTGAATGTGAGGTGTCTTGAAATCGTGTAAATTTCATGTGTGAAGTTAAGACTTTTGTCCAAAGGGTTTAAGAGTTCACTTTAATTTTTGAGACATGGGTAAAAAACTGTTTATAGAATTGAGTGACAGCAGTCACAAGCCATCACATAAAAACTGCACATTATCTGAGTCCAAGCCCATCTCCATGGTGCTCATGGTTACAGTTACATAGATGTAATATGACATATTGTTTGTTTATGATAATCCCAACTAGGAGATTTGTCCAGGCATGAAATAATGGTGAGGAAAGACAAGAGAGTTATGAGTCAAATCAGAAGAGTCTGAAATGTGCATATAAGTCAACAGTTTAGATCTTTTATCATTATAGAGTTCAAGCTCATTGCCACAGGAAAACATATTTCCTGTCATGTCCCATTAGCTCAGTTTCTTTTCCACAGTCATACAATAACTGTTTTATTTATGGGTGGAAAGTCATTCAGCTCACCATCTGTCCGCTGGCTCTCATGGTTTATGGCACATGAATACATATCTAAATTTAACATCAGAGTTTTTTGCTCCCATGTATGTCCCTGTAGTTCTGTTTTAGCTTGATTGCTCAGTGTGCTTCTGTCATAACAGGATTATTTATTCACACTACTCAAACCATCTATCAGTCTTTCACTCATGCACTCTAATTCCTGTCCTCTTCCCTGTGCCTCCATACTGTATCTGCATTGCAGTTCACAGCCTGGCACTGACAGAATGCATATGTTCGTCACCCTTTCTCCTTTTCTCGCTCTCTCTCCTTTGCATCTTACCTTTCACGCACTTTCACACTTCCCCTTTCATCAGCCTCTCTGTAATTGTATGTTGGCATCACAGAATTGCTTGTAATGTTTGCTGTTAGTGTATTCTTGCAGTCCACAGAGGAAGCTTTAATAAGCTGGGGGAAAACTGCAGTGTGCTGCATTTCAAAGAGCCCTTACGCAAGAGAATGTGAGAGTGTGTGTGTGTGTGAGAGAGGGAGAGAGCTGAAGACTGGTTCTGTTCTACTCTACTGCACAATAGCACTGTGAATGCTTTCCAGATGGTGTATTGAATTATTAGATATGTGTAAGCTTTTAACTTATCATATACAGTACACACACACACACACACACAGTGTAATCAATTTGTTTGGTAATCTAATTTTGTTAACACACTAACACATTGCCCCAGCAGTTACAAAGCTCTGGTCTGGCCACTTTCTTACAATCCTGATATTGTGTTTGTTGTGTATACTGGACTTTTTGAGGTTCAATGGTGTCTTGTCTCTTTTTTAAGATGGGAGGAGGAATACACCATGAGAATGGAACTTCAACAGAAGGTCACAGATTTACAGGAGGTGAGAACATCTGATATCTGTATTATCAAGTATTATGCTTCTATTTATATCCTCTATATCCTATCCTTTACCCTTCTGCTCTTTTCAATCCTGCAATTTCCCCACATGAGCCCATGGGACATTTGTATTATTATTATTATTATTATTATTATTATTTATATATATTTTTTTACACACAAATACTCACTCACTGGCCACTTCATTAGGTGCACTTTTTCAGCTGCTTAACACACCACATCACAGAATTTGCTAAGAACAGGAAATTGAGGCTACAATTCGCCTGGGTTTAGCAAAATTGGACAATAGAAGATAAAAACGTTGCCAGGTCTGATGAGTCTCGATTTCTGAAACAACCTGAAAGCATGGATTCATCCAGCCTTGTATCAACAGTTCAGGCTGCTGGAGTTGTAAGGGTGTGAACACTTTGGGCCCCTTAGTACCAATTGAGCATTGTTTATATGCCACAGCGTATCTGAGCATTGTAGCCAAGCATCTCCATCCGTCCATCAAGATAGTTCTCCATGTCACAAAGGTAAAATCTTATCAAACTAGTTTGTTGAACATGACAAAGAGTTCTCTGTACAGTCACCAGATCTCAATTCAATAGGACACCTTTGGGATGTGGTGGAAGGGGAGATTTGCATCATGGAACTGTGTCATGCTGTCATGTCAATATCCACTCTCTAGGGAATGTTTCTAGCACCTTGTTGAACCTGTGCCACAAAAAATTAAGTATCCAAAAAGCAGGTCCAGCTGAGTACTAGCAAGGTGTACCTAATGAAGTAGCTGCAGGGTATTTGTACTTATCAAGACAAAGCATGGCATTTTGAATTTTTTTGTTCAGACTTGTGCTGGCATTTACACGCAACACTGACACGTTTATGCCAAGCACCAACTTATAAAGTTTGCTCAGGTGAGCTTTTTAAACATGTCACTGAAATCCAACACAATGAAAACAGCATGACTTAATCATGTATAGTAGAATGCATTTCCAGCAACCTGTATCTTGCCTGAAGTGGTTGCTCAGTGGATACTGATCCCCAAACTGATACTGATAAATTAGGTGTCTTTAGTGTGAACGTAAATCGGAGACACAAATGGTGAGAACACATGCAATATTTTCACATATCTGAGTCTGTTTAATTATTTGATGATAGCAAAAGGTATAGTAAAAAAAAAAAAGGATTATCTGTTTGATGCTTCAAGGCATACTGTACGTATCATGGACGGTTAATTGTTGGTGTAACATTGAAATGCACATGCATGGGTTTGAGAAACTGGTTTATTAAGCTTTATTTCTTACACTGTATATATATGTCATATATGATTCTAACTTTTATACAAAATATGTGATAATACTGCCAAGCCAAATAATGATGACCCTCTTGCTAAATTTACCCCCTTAGAATGTAGTGAAGTTAGTAAGTTATTATTTAAGCAGAATATCAGCACAATTTAAAGTCATCTTTTGGAAGTAAATAAGAGCATTTGATTAAATGATTACTGCTGTGGTTAATGTTTCATCTGGCAATAATTCGTTTATCTCTAGCTTCTCATTTCTTAAGCAACCCTGTCAGAGGAAGGCACAGGCATGTCCCAGGACACTAATGGCAAAATTGTTTGGGCTCAAATTGTGAGAGAGCGTTTTTGGAAGCATGAGGGAGCATTTTCAAAGATGAAATGGCCAGCAAAGACAGGCCATTTCAGAGTCATGACCTTAACCCTGTTGAAAGTATTTGGGATGTGCTGGAGAAAACTTTACATAGTTGTTTCACTCTCATGTATTTAATACAACATCAAGGCCAAACATGAATGCAAATCTGGGTGAAATAAATGTTATGACCTTGTGTAAGGTTCCATATTGAATATTTGTTATGTTAAATGTATTAAACATTTATTTCATGGTTATGCTACTTGAGATAAAATGGCCACAAGTGCCACTTAAGATAAAATCCCACCTTTCATAAGGATTAGCTTTGCCTCCCTGCTGGATGGCTGACACATCTCTTTTCTTTCCATCTGTGGCAAGCAGTCTTTCATGTTTTTTATTTATACATTTTTTATGCCATCACTTGCGGCAACCCCATGCACAACAACTACAGACAGCTTACCTGACAAAATGGTGACTGGTTTGGGTTTAGATCAGATCTGATGTCACACGTAAGAGCTCTATACTGCACTATAAACCCGAATAAGTTGGCAAAACTCAAAAGATTTTAGGTAGTGATGTATGAGTAATGATGTTTCCAATTTTAAGTAAACAGAACTATCAGTTTTTGACTTTGTTGTACTCATTCATATTAATTGTTCTTCACTTGCATTATTGAGTAGCCTAACTCATACTATTTAATAGCAATTATAATTTTTTTAGTTGTTGCAAATTAAATAAGTTATTGTCGGTCTTTCGGCTGCTCCTGGCAATGGGGCAATCCGGTCCGCACACAAGCCTGGCACAGGTTTAACACCAGATGCCCTTCCTGACACAACCCTCCCATTGTATCTGGGCTTGGGACAGACACTTCATCCAGCTGTTGGGAATCGAACCCGGGCCTTTCTCATGGCACGGCGAAACACCTACCACTGAGCCACCAGTGTCCTATTGCCCTGATGATGTCAGACACAAAATCACTAGGCTGAAAGATTTTAAGTTGGTGGAACTTTAAGGTGACAGTTACTGTTACTAAAGTACTTACAGTTACTTATAATATTACATTTGTCCAGCTAACATGAAAAGTGTCATTTCTACAAATGCATAAAAGTTTTAAATACTCATCAAAGTCTATTAATTTGGACTAATTGTAATTATTTAAGTTAACAGTACTCAAAAGCATTAGGGTTTACTGCTGCATCATGAAGAATGTCCTCATCAGTCCTGAGAGATCAAACGTGTGATGTTTATTCTGTGTGTGTGTTCAGTAACTGAATTGTATTTACAATTTAATCTAATTAGGTAACGGACTTATCAAATTCTGCTCATTTTTGTAATTTGGTTTTGCTTTCCTTCATTTTGTATTAATTTTACTCAGCATTGGTCTTGTATTATGTGCTAGGTGTGTTACTAAGTGTCCACTTGTAGTAGTCTCTGAGGTTGATGTCTACTGACTATACTGTAAATATACTATGTATGTGTTTATTTTGGCCTGTCATGTCCTCATTCTTCAACTATTTCTATTTATAGAGTCCCTATCACTGCCTGTAATATCTGATCTCATTTTTTTTTTAATTGCAGGAGCTGCAGGAGAGTGAGGTGTGTCAGGATGAGCTAGCCTTGAGGGTGGATCAGCTGAAAGCAGAGCTTGTCCTCTTCAAGGGTCTAATGAGCAATGTTAGTGCAATTTACAAACATGCACACACTTGCTCACCTATTTCTACTTTCACAGAGCAGTTTGTCATTTTTAGGGCCATCTGTTTGCTGCAGCTTTCCCCTTTCCCACTTTCCAAGCCAGTTGTTGAAATTTGTCTTGTGAGTTTTTAGGGAAAAGGGCAAAGCTGAGCACCTTAAAAAAACCTTTTATATATATTCTGTACTTCTTTTAGTTCATATAAAAATGCATGTTTAAAAGCACAAACGACACATTTCAAACCATTTAAAGTAAATTAAATCATTTTAATGCTTTGTGGATTTTATGATTTTATGATTTCCTAAACAGACATGATGTTAGAGTTGAAACATGCATTTGACTTTAGTCACATATTGGCTACATTCTGCATAATAAAATAACCAGTTTGTATCGACTAACACACACACATAAACGCAGAACCTGAGCGATTTGGACAGTAAGATCCAGGAGAAGGCTATGAAGGTGGATATGGATATCTGCAGACGCATCGATATCACGGCTCGTCTCTGTGACCTGGCACAACAGAGGAACTGTGAGGACCCCATCAAGAGCTTCCAGGTCTGAACGCAGTCATGCAAACTAACTCAGCTCTTCTGTCTGTCTTGTTAAACATTTTTGCCTAGCGCGTTGCTTTACGTCGATTCATTTTAAGAGACTCATGAAGGTCTTTCCTGACCTGTCACTGCCGCTTTTCCGCTCCTGCCGCAATGCTGGAATGCCTTTCTGCTGATGTTTGTGTTTTGAAGGCGATGTGTACTGAATTATGGGCAGACTGAGAGCAGGTCAATGCCATTAGCATTATTTAACCTGTGCTCGTCCTTTGGTTTCTCCTTGCTTAAAACTTTTCCCGTCTTTTAGGTTGCCAGTCCACAGTCTTCTATTAGCTGTCGTCCACGGAAACAGACAATCCAGCCTGCTTATGGCAGTGAGACTGATGAACCGACTAGCACCTCGGAAAGTGATGGAGGTGGAGTGAAAGAAGAGAATGTAGGCACCACTTCAGCTACTCAGATCAATGAAGAGATGCAGAGGATGTTATATCAGTTGTAAGTTTGCTATACTATGTCCACATTGTTTTGGCGGTTCAAGAGCCGTGCCTTATGTAACTTACCACATTCCCAGGGGAAGCATTTAATTATCTATATGTTGACTCACTGCATTATCTCTGTAAATGCACTAAAGCATTAGTTTGCATGGCTTGTAGGGTAAACTGATAGAGTTGTAGAATGAAAATATGTCTTGGTAAAATATTTCAGTTGAGCACACAGAAATGTAATGAACAAATTTAGTAAATTACGAGTTATGTCAAGTCGAGACTTTAACTTCTCTTGAAGGGTTGTAACAAAAGTCTCGTATTAACTGTTCATGAATTTACAGCCATTTCATAGACACACACCCACATTCGCAAAAAAGGCTTTGCAGTCAATGAGCGCACATGACCAAATGCTGAGTTTCCTCCATCAGGATGCTTTGCCAGGTCTTTACTGCAGCTCCCTTTAGCAGTTCCTTGTTTGTGGGACTTTCTGCCTTTAGTTTTGTCTTCAGTAAGTGAAAACCGTGCTCTATTGGGTTGAGATCAGGTGTCTGACTTGGCCAGTGAATAATATTCCATTTCTTTTTTTGTGAGAGATCCTTAGGTAGCTGTTTGCAGCATTTGGCTGAATTTGAGTAGAGTCCTATACACCTCACCCTACTACTTTTATCAGCAGTCAGGTCATCAATAAACACCAGTGACTCGGATCCCCTGGCAGCCGTACACATTCATGCTAGAATACTGCCTCCACCATGTTTGACGGATGATGATGTCTTATTTGGATCTTAAGCTGTTCCTTTCTCTTTCTAGGCCAGAAGCCTATCTCAGGAGACTTAGGGCACGAGGCAGGGTACACTGTGAACAGGGTGCCAATCCACTGTAGGGCACACACATACACACACTCTCACACTACAGGCAATTTGGAAACCCCAATTAGCCTAATCTGCATGTCTTTGGACTGTGGTAGGAAACCGGAACACCAAGCATGGGGAGAACATACAAACTTCATGCACACAGAGGCAGGAATCGAACCTGGCCAGGAATCAAACCCGGACCCTGGAGATGCAAGGCGGCACGGTGGCTTAGTGGTTAGCACTGTCGCCTTGGATCTCCAGGGTCCGGGTTTGATTCCTGGCCGGGTTGATTCCTGGCCAGGTTCGATTCCTGCCTCTGTTTGTATGAGTGTTTCATTTAAAATTAAATCAGCATGTCTACAGAGGCCAAATGCCAAGGCAAACCTTTCTTTGTTCCATATGTAAGGACCATTTAGATTTAGTCCTACATACCTGCTTCATTTTTGTGACACTCAGTGGAAAAATCTTACAAAGCCCCCCCCCAGTGTATTTTGTTAAATAATCAATTATAGGATTTGTTTTGATTAAAAACCAACAGATAAACACAGAATCAAGGCTGTCTGGGATTTTGTTTACTGGGAAATAGAATTGGAGCGAGTTGTCCACGACATTGTTCAGGAGCAACTTACCAGCAACTTTCCGTAGAAAGAAAATGTCTGTAGTTACATTTATTTATTTATTTATTTATTTTAATTTTACATACCACTTCCTTTTTTATTTTACATCCTATGTAGGGTCAAGGGAGTCCTTGAGCTTATCCCAGGTAACAACATAGAGTACATCCTGGAGAGGGTGCCAACCCAACACAGCGTATAAGTATTCACACACCCAGTGATGCATTATGAGCAATTTGGAAACACTAATTAGCCTACAGTGCGACAAGAGTAACTGGAGAAACTAATACTTCACGAGAAGAACATGGAAACCCCACACAAAAAGGCTGAAGTTGAAATGCTATCTGCTAACCCCTGAGGTGTGAGACAACATTGCTGACGATTAAGCCACCGTGCCGCCTGAAAGTTCTGTCCATGTTCTACTTCTATGTGTGTATAGGTTTCTTCCAGATTCTCCACTTTGCCCCAAAATATGATGAATAGCTGGATATACTAATATAAATTGCCCCTAGGTGTGACTGAGTGTGTGCTATTGGACTGGCATCCCCTCCTGAATGTGCCACGTGACCTTTCCAGCAAGGGCTTCAGCTTTATTGCAACCAGAATCAGAATAACTTGTTACTACAATTGAGTGTGTGAGAGTGTTTCACTTTTAGCCACTAATATATAAATGATGTTGAGACTTACATAATATTTTTATATAACCTAATATTATATAATCTAATCCTGTGTTTTTATCCATTGTTTACTATAAAAGTTCAAATTGCCAGCATTTCCTAACAAAGTTCTGTGAATGCATTAGTATTCCTATCTGAGATATTTATTATTACTTAGGAATCACAAAACTGGGAAGATGAGGTAAAATGCCCTTCATGATGTAAGAACATCTTTTTAGATTGCTGTTCGTGCAATATTAAAGGCCAGCTGAATGCGCTTCAGGAAGTGCCGAGTCATCATCTCTTTTTATGTCACCCGTAAATGCCTAGCAAGACCACTTCCACTATAATGTATGTGTAGATCTCGGGTCCTGGTGACAAGGCAAATCCCTTTTGCATGTGTGTTTCAGGCGTGAATGTGAGTTTGATGATGACTGTGACTCCCTGGCATGGGAAGAGACTGAAGAGACCCTGCTGCTTTGGGAAGATTTCCCAGGATGCACTTTGACAACAGAACCCAGTCATGGTGAGGTAAGACTGGTAATATTCCTCATGCTTCCTCATCAGTCGAGGAGAGGAAGCGAACATTATTACATTTTAGCTGTGAAACCTTGTGCCTAAAATCACCTAAAATTTAACTCGTTTAGTGTGTTTGCCTACTAATGACTCTCCAGGTTTCAGGGCTTAATGGATTATTTTATTCTGAGTGTCTGAACTGTGGATCTGAAAAATAAACAGTTCAATATAAATGACAAATAAGAGATCCCTTCACCAGGACACACACACACACACACACACACACACACACACACACACACACACACACACACACACACACACACACTGGATAGTGGAAGAGTGAATTGTTGCTAGTCATGATGTTTTATTTATATCAGTGAAAGTGGAGCGGAATGTGGTTGCCTGGGTTTTGCATCAGTACACTGTCTCTCCAGCTGATGACTTATTGACACAGATTTCATAGAGATAATGTGTCATGGACATATGCCTTCTCTCTCTCTCTCTATCTCTCTATCTCTCTCTCCCTCTCTTTCAGCAGGAGGAGTGTCTTGAGAAAGTGATCAAAGATACAGAGTGCCTTTTTAAGTCTAGGGAGAAGGAATATCAGGAGACCATTGACCAGATCGAGGTGAAGTAGAAAGAGAAAATTTCGCATTTTCTTTGTCAAAGACCGTCCAGTCAATTTCACAAAAAGAGTTTCTCACTTATACTTTCATTTATTTAGTTGGAGCTGGCCACTGCAAAGTCTGACATGAACAGGCACCTGCATGAGTACATGGAAATGTGCAGCATGAAGAGAGGACTGGATGTTCAGATGGAAACATGCAGGAGGCTTATTACCCAGACTGGAGAGAGGTATTCATACATACACATGCCACAATTCTTTCCGATTACTCATTACAGAGGATAGAAATAAAATGGCTCTTAACAGATAATATCTCTCTATCAGTTAGGAACACGGAGTTGGTTGGTATTAGATAAAAATAATACATCAAAAATCTTACGCAGCAGATCAAATCTTTCCCCAGACTACACTAGAAACTATTGATCAGTCCTAGAAATAATGTTCTAACATGGCTTCCTAGGCCACATTTGACATGTTTACTGCCACCTGCTGCCTACTTACACGTGTTTCACATAAATCGACCCTTTTCTCTTTGACTAAATGCATCCATGGGCAACGTATTTGTTTTATTTATTTCTTTATTTTTTTTAAGGAAGAGACCATCTGGATGATATTGCAAGAACACCCAACCACACACACTCCCCAAACAAAACTCTTCAATATGTTTTAAATGCACTTTTTTTTGTATTTCAGCTCTAATAAACATATCATGTCACTTAAGCAGTTTTTGTCAGTATGTCAGAACATGCAAAATAGACAATGTGTAGTGCCAGTCAGATTCTAACCTTTAAGACTGTGAAACTTGTGGCCAAGTACATGTACTAAGGAGATAAATGTTCTTTGAGCACTGAGTGGAACAACTGAGAGTGTGACTAGTCACACAGTAAAAAATACCTTTTTGATGTTTATTATTTTATGCTGCTGACTGCAAGAATTACATTAGAATGTGTTACTTACCTTTTAAGTAAGTTTCTTTACTGTGATTTTCACTTTATCTGTTCTTACAGCTTGGGTATAATTTTGGAAAATTTTATGAAGGCTGTTATTGTTTTTATTGCTGAAGGAAATGAACAGCGGAATGTTATTTGGGCCAGTGTTTTAATGTGTAACTAATGAATTTGGAGAGTTTTAAAAATTGAAGTTACTGACATTTAACTTTTTTTATTATGTCATCAATATGTATGCTATAAATAAGGAACAGTCAAAGAACGTCAGTGAGGATGAGAGTACGCATTTGATCCACTGAAATTATGGCTCCAAAATGGACTTGTGATTAAAAATAGCTTTACTAAGATTTGACAAAATGGTAAGCCATGCTTCCTTTGAGTACGATATTATTGTTTCTCTTCAAGTGGAATGATTTTAATGAATTAATATCGAGAAAGTTTAAACAATTTAGAAATTGAAAAACTCCCACTGAATCTGAATTCACCTTTTTTAAACCAGCAAAATTACTGTGAGGAGTAGAGACTAATCAGTAACTCTGTAGTGCAGTGATCGTGATCAATATTCGTAGGAAAATATGTGTAAATGATTACTACCGCGCCTCCAACTAAAAGAAGAAAAACAAAACTACAAAGTGGCAAACAGATAACAAATTATTTTTTTCCAATCTGAACAAAGGAAGAAATAAGCATATGTGGAAAATCTGGGTTTGTGATATGCTTATTTGTAATTAATGTGTGGCCTTATAAAGCTGTACAAACAGATGCACTTTACAATTCAAGAACATTTTAATGTACATTTGGCTCTTTGCTTAAAATATCAAATTATTAAACGTTATCTCTTAAAGATGTAACTATTGAGTTGAAACTATTAGCAGTCTTTGTCTAGATGTATTTACATGCTGCGTATTAACCATTTTCCTTATCTTCTTCCTGCTTCTTTCAGTCATTCCCCATGTCCTGGGCCTGGTGGAGGCACAGAGATGAACGATGGGTCAGGAACAGAGAAGACGGGAGAGGGAGGAAGATAATAGTGAACAGCCTGTTAAAGACATAGGAACAAGAGTTGTGACGTTTCTCTAATCTCACTGTTAAATCTAAGCCATATTTACCCCACAGGTTCAGGTGCAAAACTGCTGAACTCATGCTTTTCCCAATAAATAGACTCCTTAGACTCTTAGACCACTAATTATTAAAATAAAGCAGGGGCCAATTGAAATCAAAGGAAATGACCTCATAGGAGTCACCTGATTTTGTTTTTGCAATGAGGGGATGATGATAGTAATTAATATTGATAGACCTGACCAGGTATAGTGACAAACATTTGCTAGGTATATAAATATACTTAGAGAGAGAGAGAGAGAAGTGATATAATAGTTGTCATTAAGGACACAGTTATCTTGCAGCAGTATGTGCAAATTCAGGATCCTACCTGAGAATGTTTTGCTTTCTATACAACTGGCCTCATATATACCTCATCTGTAAAATACTTTTTGCCACAAAAGGAAATGTACACAAATAATAGTGATGATATCATATGATCATAGCTGTCTGTTTTGTGCACTGTGGTTATGAAATAACTTGGTAGATGTAACCACTGAACTTCACCGTCAGTCATCACTGTCCACTCACGCAACATTTTATTGAACTGAAAATCTAACCTTCGGTCGAGCATTAATGAGAACATTTTTTTGTCCCTGAGAATCATTTCTTCATTCCACAATCCACAAAGGCTGGTATAATCAAATCAAGCATTTTCAACACCAGCAAAGTGAACTATACCTCATCACATGCCATTCGAGAAGAAGAAGAAGAAGAAGAGGAAGAAAAAAAACATTACATTTTCTTACGTTAATAGGAAGAACTGGTTTGAACAAATTGACCTCAGTACAGGGCTAAAATAAATATTTGAACTACGTCCTTCTTAAATTTAACCAAAATAGCAGACATTACGCAGTTTGAACGATGGCCACAAGTTTCCAGATGAAGCTATTCTGATGTATATAATGACTCATAATGTCTAAATTGACATAGAACATATTGTTAAAGGAAATGAACTTCTACATGATGTGTGTGGGTGTATGCATGTTTTGTGCTGGAGTCTACTGCACTAATATGGAATTGAAACTGCATTCAGGTTTGTAGAACTGAAATGCCAAACGGGATACAGCATGACTGATTGGTTTCACAAGTTCCAGCTTAATTAAGGACACTAGGATGCTTATACATATAACCTGCGTTACTCAGGAACAGTAAACTGTAGGACTGTAGGATGGCCATTATAGTTGGATTAAAACTGAGGCAAGCTGAGGCATCATAAAGCCCAAACATGCACCGCTATGGTTCTTATTGTAGTTAGAATACTAAATGTGCCAAATGTGAAGTAAGCATCAGGCAAAAGGCCTTTAGCCATACAGAAAGAAAGGCCCCAGTGCTTCCGTACATGGTGTTGATCTCCATTTTGTAAATATTTGCTTTACTAAGGCAAAGACTAAAAATCTGTAATATCTGTATGTAAGCTATATGAGTATTGTGCAATAAGAAAAGTGCGAATGGCTCTTAATGTAATGTAACTGACAACGCAGTAGGTTAAAAACATACTCAGATTTGCTTTGTCTCCAAAACATGTTTTTGTCCATTTTTAGCTTCTGTCCTCTTATCTGGTTCTGTTTTCACTCTACCTTTAAGTCATCACTTTCTTTTAAAAGCAGATTCCCTATTCATGTCCTGTTAAAAGTTGTTTTTTAGTGTATAAAGATGTCCTAATTTGAGTAAAGGTTTCAGACATCTCCTTCGTATGGCTTTGCAGAAATCTAGCTTGCAATCTTGTGCTTTTTAGTTGTTTAATACCTTAATACTCATACAAAAAGAAAAGTATGACTCTCGTTTTTGTTCAAAAACTCCCTTCTTTCCCTTTTCTATTTATTTGTTGCCTCAAAATCTGTTTCTCCGTTCGTGTGTGTACTGTATACGGTCTGATTTGCTTTCTTGTGTGATTACATCCTTCACCAGGAACTTGCTTGTTGTTTACTGAAAAAAGGAAAGCCATTTAGTGGTTTTATGATCCTGAATGTCTGTAGCCGAATTGGTGAGCAGAATTTTCAGTTGTCTGTTGTAAAAGTGGAAGTTGTGTTTAATATTATTACAGTATCTAAACCAGCTTTAGAGGTATCAGGTACTTTTCAGAAACAATAAGTAAATTCCCTAGGGTGTGTTTACCAAAGTTTAAACATGTAACGATAAAACAAATCAAAAAGCAAAGAAAAAAAAAAAAAGAATGCTTGTTAAAATGTTGGTATGACTGCTATGTTGTAACCTAGAGGAAACCAGTAAGGGTATTTAGTATAAAACCGATGACAATTCATGTGAGTCCACTATTCCTGTCAGAAGACTCTTTCACTTTAATGTGCAGTAGTGGTAGCAAAATGAAGTTGTTGATGAATTTGACTATAATCTCTGGAATGGTAAGTAGAATCCAAATTTAGCTGAGAAAGCACTTTAATAAACCCTTGACCGTCATGCTCAAAGGCATGTCAATGGGTAAGTGTCTTATTGGCAAACCATACTGCAATGTTTTGATTCATTGAAATCTTTTGACAGGGTGGATGGACTCATTAACCTGTATGTATCTCAAGGCCAAACATGAGTTGCCTGCTTTACAGAGTGCTGAAAGATGTGGAGCTTTAAGAACACTTGAAAAATAAAAGATAATGCTAAACACAGTGGAGTTTTTATGTCACAGCTTGATTCATTCTATCTTTTCCTCTATTGTGGCGTGTCTCCCTTCTGTACATGAACAGACACAATAACGTACAACTGGAAAAAGTAGTGTGTGTGTGTGTGTGTGTGTGTGTTTGAGTACAGATGAGCTAAACCTGACCTTTTCTAGCAAAAACTATTCAGCGTTCAAGTGGAAAGACAGCACAAGACCGGAGAGATTGTGTAATGTACAAAAGAACCTTTTGAGTTTTTGAGTGAACCTTGTGCAAACGAACCATGTAGAAGTGAAACAGATTTTTTCACAATAAGGTGTTTTTTAAGATGATTGAATTTCTCTGTCTAAATGTTGCGTTTATGTATGTGATATTTTTATATGGTATAATACGATGCTTACAAAGTTGACACATTTGTACATACATACATATATATATATATATATATATATATATATATATATATATATATATATATATATACACACACACACACACACACACACTTACACACAAGATGAAATAAGTACAAGTGATGATGTAATTTCAATATTTTTGGAGTGCATGTCTATATGTTTTTCACTGGAGTAGGGCTTTAACTTCAAAGCTAGAGAAAAGGGAGGGGAATGACAGGAAGACATGAGAAGAAGGAGGAAACAATGAGCTAAGGCAAGGGCAGATCTCTCAAAAAAGACGAGAGAAACACAAGAGTGAAAATATTTGGAGGAGGTCGGGACTGAGTGCAAGGTACTGGATATCTATTCCCTTTTTTAATTCTCCTATTTACTTTAGCATTTGTCTCATCTCATTTCCATCTGTGCAAATGATACCTCGAATAGTCCAGGAGACCTTTTAACAGACACTTTATTGGAGAAACTGTCTTCTAGTTTAATTAGTGCCCTGTCTGGCTTCATACGAATATATTTCAGAACAATACTGCAACTTTCCTGGGACTCCAAATGTCTTATTTAATGATTTGATCAAATAAGATGCCTGCCCTTATTAAGTGTGTTCAGCCAGGTAGAGTTGCACCTTTTGAATATTTCACCTTAATAGTTTCTCTTTGAATGTATTTAAACTTGACAGTTTTCTGTCGTGCTAGCAGAACTTATTGGTTGCTTTAAAAACTTGAATTATTGTCAGTAAATTATTATTAAATATGTGCTGCATGCTTCCATAAAGATTGGAAAAGAATTTGCATAATGCATAATGTTATTGTTCAATAATGTCTGTACATATTTCATTATGATCATGCTGTTTCATAATACCATGATGGTTCAGCTTGAGCTTATACTCATTTTATGATTGTAGAAGATGAAGTTCCTGCGTGTTGTCACGCTCATTCTAATGAATGCTCTGACCTCCAGCCTTCCTCTGGTAAATTCCACATTATTACTTTATATATGATAGACTGGCTTGAATCTACCAACCAGGCTAGGCTCAAATGTGTAGTTTATTTATTTACGAGTATTTAAGGTTAATATATGATATGTTAATACATAAACAAATATTTAATGTAAAAATGTGTAGAATATAAAACATTTCAAACATTACTTTAGACATTTTTCAAAATTTGTAAAAAACAGACCCTCCCCAATTTGTAATCATTTCCTGTGGTTATTCTGGCACTGTGCTACCGTAGTTGTAACACTTCTTTACGTGTCACGTATAAAAAAAAAAGGTTGCAAAAGCAACCTCAGTAGGGTCATTTTATGCCTCTTTGTAGCATATGCAGGCTTGAACTTTATATAGCGCTCATGCATTTCTCCATTGCTTGCACTGAACAGGAAGCTGAAACCAGACATCGCAGAGCTGCAGATTGTTACACAGAATGTCCTGCAGGTGAGACAGCACCTGGGTGCACAGTTTGTCTCATACAGACTATATCAGTGCTTATGGCACACATACTTATGAACATAATTTTTTTTTTTTTAAACAATATAATTTTTTTAGTGCAGTTTAAATCTAGCATTTCTGTACACTTAAGGTAGAATTTCCAAAGTACTGTTGTGGTTTACTTGGGTTCATGAAATGTATGCTTATCCCCTTACCTTTTTCTGTGATGGGAAATAGTATGGCCTGACACATCATCAAAACCACTTCCTTCTCTAGAAGAGCGCTTGGTTAGTCTCTGTGTGCTTAACGTCCTGTTTTGCTGTTCTTGTCTCTCATCCGTCAGCATAAGCCTGTCTGCCACACACTCACACTCACTCCCCCGTACACCTATAGGTGCCTTCATGTTCTGTAACTGTCATTATGCAAACATACACTGGCTGCCCATCATTTGGACCAATCCTGCCAAGTTATAACTCCATTACTACTGTCTTAACAGATCTGATCACCTGTGTGGTGTATCTATGCATGTGTGTGTCTGAGGTTGCACACCACTTCCAGTAACTGCTGTGCATTTTTTTTTTATCTCATCGTCTTTCTTCTCGTGTCTTTTTTACCCTGCAGGAAATTATCTAAAATCATGCAGAAGGTGTGCACCATGTCCTAATGATACCTTCATCAACAAGCCCAACAAAGAGTACAGCTGCCTTCCCTGCTTCATGGATTGCAGAATAGGTATTACTGACACTGTGTTGTTGAGAAAAATATATCAGACTGCATAAGAAAATAAAATTTCTTAAGACATAGTAATGATCTTTGCCTAAGGTATAAACGCTAATACATGGAAAGACTTATATTTCTCTCTCTCTCTCTCTCTCTCTCTCTCTCTCTCTCTCTCTCTCTATGTGTGTGTGTTTGTGTGTGTGAATGTGCTAGAGTTACACATGCAGATGGTGAGTCCATGCAGCGCAGTGGCCGATGTGGTTTGTGAATGTGTGAAAGGGTTTGTTTGCATTAAGAAAGACAAGTACACAGGACAATGCACCGAATGTTTGCAGCAGCCACCTGTGCAGAACACCTCTCAGCCACCCACACAGACCCTCTCTCACACTGTCACACAGACTACCTCTTATGTCTCTCACACTCCAGAGGAGAGCGTCTTGTACACTCCAGCATTGACCACCAGCATACTCTCCTCGAATAATACACCAGCACCTACGATCCAAAAGGGTCAGAACCAACTTTATATCTACCTATTGAAAATATGTTGTCCTGTTTTTGCACTAAAGTGCGACATGGAATAATGAGAATTGGAATGATAAAATGTACAACTACAATAGACAACTCCAGAATTACTGACACCCTTCAAAAAAATTAGGATATACTGTATATGGCAGCATGGTGGTTTAGGTGGTCCCTCCTCGGGGTCTCTGTGCCTGTAGTTTGACTGTTCTCCTTGTGCATTGTGGGTTTACTCCTCTTCTAAAGTTTCCTCCCCACAGTCCAAAGACATGCAGATTAGTCTAATTGGCATTCCCAAATAGACTGTAGTGTCTATGACAATCAAGCACCAAGCTGGCGAAAAGGCCAAAGCCTGCACACACACACACACACACACACACACACACACTACAGACAACTTGGAAATGCCATTCAGCATACTAAGATCACAACATGTTTGAAGAAATTGATCAATAAAATACGTCCTGCTAAACTGTGGTTTTATTACCCTTAGAATATTTATGCCTGTTAAAAACAAAACAAAAAAACTAAAAAAAAAAAAAAAACATAGGTGGCACATTTATTGGCAAAATGCTCTAAATAATAAAAAAAAAATGTAAGGAGTTTTCTCAAACATTTCTTGACATTGCATAACCCTATTGTGAGGGAATTTTCTTCTCATCTACCAAAGAACCAAAAAAATTTGTTCAGCTAAATTCATTGCGAAATGGCTACAAGAAATAGGTAGTTTAGCTGAACTTTCCTGGAAACTCTATCAGGGCCATAGTATCACTCAAAATCCATGGAACTGTTGAAAATTTGCCAGGAAATTGAGTAAAGAGAATGTGGCTGTTTTGCTGCCAGTGGTCCACCAGGGGCCTTTTGATGAAGTCAGGGCATAATGAATTCCATTCAATTTTAAAACATTCTAGTAAAATATATTCCTGGCTCTGCCAGAGGGCTGAAACTAGGTTATGGTTGGATCTTCTACAATAAGCAAAGCACATGTCAAAAACTACAAAGCAATGGTTGCAGTGGCACAAAATCACGTTTTTTTAACGGCCCTGTCAGTCTCCAGGCTTGACCCCAATTTAAAATCTGTGTTCAGAACTGAAAACCCAAGAATTCACAAGTAAATATTATACATAAAAGAATGTTCCAAAATCCCTTCCCAACTGATCTCCAATACTGTTAAACACTACAGAGAGGGAGAGAGGCTGTGCTGCCATTCTTGCCAGGGGAGGCTCTACCAAGTACCCAAAATCTGTTTTATAGTACTAGCCTGAGATTTACGCATTTTATTAAACTGAAGGGTGTCAATAATTCTGGGAATTAATTCATTAATATATATAAATAATATTATTAAATTAAATTATTAAATATTATATAAAATTATTATTATTATTTATTATAATGTTTTTTGGTGTTTTATGACCGCACAGTTCTCTCTTTTCTGTCTTTATAACAGGCACAATGCTGCAGTTAGGCCTCCTGCTTTTTGCTCTGTTTATTTTATTCACCATCACTATATTTTGTTTCTACAAAAGAAGAAAAATGGACTGCTTAAAAAAAGGTAAGTGTACACAAATATACACAGTTCGTGCAAATAAAATATTTCGTTTGACTACATTTACCTTTAATTACCTTCTTCTTACATTTTGCATGTGGAAATATTGTAATTTTCACTAATAAAAATACCTGATTTCTACTGTTGATTTTTAATTTTAATTGAAAGAACCATTCTCTTTATTATTAGTAGTATCAGTATTAATCAGCATTATCATTTTTATTTTGTGCCCCAGGTTTAAAGCACTGCTCAGTTCGAAATCAAAAGGTATGATCTATGCCTGAATGTTATATGCACAACAATATTGTCAATATATATGATTATTGATCATTTATGAAGCAACGTGTTTATATATGTTTATTTTTTTATTCTTTCATTGACGATTAGGACGACAGTAAAGCAATGTCTTCTGAAATGAACAAACCAAGCAACAAACTCCATGTCCAGGACACACACGCACAAACAACTAGCACTACTGAGACAGACTGTCCCAATCCTCAGCCAGCCAGCAGAGATCAACCTCTACCAGGTTCTGGCAATCTAGGTAGGGTTTTTTTGCACCACGTCAAATCTTTTGTATTTTAGAGAAATACCCCAGACTTTGTCTATGGTTAAATGAATACACAAGATGTTGGCAGTATGTTTGGGGTCATTGTCTTGCGTCATGACATATAAGATTTGGTGCATTTCTCACTTAATTATTTTAGTTTATATTATTTAGAGTTTTTCTGATGGACTTCTGATTTCATGAGTTACATTATCAATAAAGACTAGTGAGCCTGTTACAGAAGCAGGCATGCAAGCCCAAACTTGCAATACCTCCAGATATCTCAAATGATGAGCATAGAGGTTTGAAATTATTCAAAGTCCCTTTCCTATTTCTTTCTGTTTTTCTTTACTGACATTTTTGTTGGTTCATTCCAATTAAAATTCAAATTCTATTTGTCACATACACAGTCATATACGGTAGGATCTGCAGTGAAATGCTTATACGACCGCTCGTGACCTTAAAAGCAAGATTATCAATAAGACATACACAATATAAAGAATATGGCTGTACAAATATGGAAAATATGGAAACTGTTGTGGAGATTGACTTTCTTTATAAGGACATTCCAGATGCTTGTGCAATAGGTCTCATTATGTTCACCCTTTTCTTTCTTTCTTTTTTTTTTCTTTTTTTTTTTTCTTTCTTTTTTTTTCTTTCTTTCTTTTCTTTTTTTTTTTTTTTTAAACATTTGACTATATTACAATCTGCCTCTTTCAGGTCCTCTCCACATATATGGTGCAGGTACAGTGTTTGTCAGTTTGCTGAACCAATTTGGACTGAATGGAGGAGACAAGGATGAAGACGATCTCCGACAGCAGCCTTTAAACAATAGTGAGATGCATTGTCCTCCGTCTCCTACGATCCCCCTGTCCAAGGAGGAAAAGAACAAGGACATCAGTTATATCTCTTTCCCCTTTCAGGAGCAAGGGAAGGAATGCCACATGTCAAAAGAAGAAGGATTGTGACGATAGTGCGTTATGTCTGCCGAGTAATTATTGCTTATAAAGTCACACAACTTTGGTTGGTCTTAAGCCTGAATCTTCTGCTGGTTGGGATGTGAGCTTCTTTGAGGCAAAAAAGACCATACCATCTAACTCTAACCTGGATATTATGGCCTGGAACCTGTGAAAAAGATGTGTGTGATTGCATGTAAAAGCATGCTTACATGTGATCATGTGTGGTGAGACACTGTTCGTCACTGAAGCTAAATGGAAGGGAAAAGGCTTGGAGAAAAACATTTGGATGCAATGCATATAATATTTAATGTCGGACAGTTTTTAAGTATTTCAGCTTAATAGAAATATATAGTATTAGTAACTGCATTCAGAATTAGGAAGAATTTGCACATTTATTTTATTTTAAGTTATTGTAAATCTTATTGTTTGCCCCTATGTACATTTGTATAATTAAAGATAATTGTGTCATATATTAACATTTTTATCCCCCTTCTATTTTTTTACATAGTAAATCAGTGTTTTACTTTAAACCACAAATAACAGAACTGAGTGACACATGCTTTATGAGCACGTGAGCTCATTGACCACATATACAAACTGCTAAAACCACAGACACAAGGTTCACAGATTCACCAAACACAAAAAAGACTTTTATTCCCTTCATGTTTTCCTAAACTTAAACATTCTTCATTATTATACAGACTCTGTTGTAAGTTATGTGTACAATATTATATATATGTTTATGAAAAGATATCAAAATGTTGTTTTTCATTTCATACAGTATCAAAGAATGCAGACATTATCCATAAAAATAAGCAAACAAACAAACAAGCAAACGACAGCCCTCAAACAAAATTCTCAGTATTTAAGATAAAAAAAATATGAGCTAATTTAATATCATCTATTTTGAATAAATCAAACGGTATCATGTAGTACACACCAACATCTCTACCCAGTTAGGTAGCAGGGTTCAGCGATAAAAGGCAGTGCAGATTTTACTGTGCATTATAGTATATTGCATTTAAGAATATAGAATAAGAAAAATATTTTAATTACTTCCTGTTTTGAGCTGTAAATTGACTAAAAATGTGTTTTGTTTATAAACATTAGGTCAGATTGCTAAACATTTGTTCCCAGTACTTCAGTGCGGTGGCCTCACATCCAGGGTGGTGGTTTTGCTGTCAGAATAATTTTTGCACTTTACATGATGTGTGAACCACATAGCAAACTCTATAGAAAAAAAAATGCTGTGATTTATTGTGAAATTGTAAGAGAAATCTCAAACTGGCCCTAGCTTCATTTCTTGATATATTTAACAGCATTAACATAATCAACAAAAGAAAGAATCCTGATTTGACGTTGACAAAAGTTTCAATGTTTAGAAGCAATTTTCTAGTAGTAATTTGTGGAGTTCCTAAAATTGCACTTCCTTCACTTAAGTGCTGTCTACTGATGACAGATATGCCCTGACACCCTGTTTAGAGACTTCACTACAAAACATCTTTTAGTCAAAAAACAACATTTTATTTTGACTGGACCAAAATAAAATGAAAACTTTACATACAGTAACTCAAGAGGACTTGTATAGTGAGTGGTGGGTTGCAGAGGTATGATTGTAAAGGGATGTCAAACTTTTCCTGTTGGTGGCAGTAGAGTACCTGAGTGGTTTACGACAAAGTTGCTTGACTACTTTTACAAAAAGCATAAAACATTTTCTGTGGAATAATATAGGCTCTAATGGGGTATTATTATTATTATTATTATTATTATTATTATTATTATTGTTATAAAACATGCAACTACAATAGTGTGCCTACACATCTGCCATGCTTGGCACTGAAAAACATTTGTGCAATTACATGGATGTTTAATGTTTACTAAGCTTTGTTGGTTTGCACCTACTTTTAATAATGTCACATAGATCTAGTAAAAACAACTATTTATATGAGCATAAAAAAAATCCTTATTATCCTAAACATGTAGAAAGTATGCTTTCCAGAGAATGGAAAAAAAAAACTTTGTAAATATAAAAGATTTTTTTTTAAAAATCAATCCATTAACAAGTAAATGCAGCTATTACAAATACATTAAAAATACAAAACAAAGCAAAACATTGTTCTTCATCTTCAAAAACTTTAAATCCCTGAGCTATTGCGCAAACACTGTGTGAAACAGAAATACACCCTGGATGTGTCTGTATGGTACCTGGATGGTCTATTTTAAGGCACTATACATACATTCACACATTTATCCCGGTCAAATCCACCTGCGTTCACATTTTGGGAGGTGTAAGGAAAATTAAAGAACCTCGAGGAAAGACACATGGACATACTGTAAGAACTATACACAAAAACTGACCCAAACTCAGAATCAAACTCCATGCTGCCTCCTTTTAAAAAGTGACTTTAAGTATGCTGGTATGAAGGTTTTAAGTGCTTGAATTGTGCTCTACAGTGGACTTCAGGGGTGTCCCTGTTGTTACCCTTCTCTTTCAGTACCCCATTAGTTTGAGTGAAGGATGATTGTGTCTATTGCACCTCCCTTCTCCCTGGAATGAACCTGTGTTACAGTACATAGTCAATCCACACACTTATGTGCCTTTTTCTTCCTTTTCGTTGCGGCTTTCTCCTGTCTCCCTCAGACCTTTTCCTGCCACTCTTCATATCCAGACACCTCTTGGACTGGCATTGGCACTTCCTCCTCCTCTGAGCACTGACTGGATTCAGTGGAACTTTTCCTGGACCCCCAAAAAGAACCTGGAAAGCAAGCAGGTATTTACTAAAATACTACAATCATACAACTACAGTAAGTAAAATCATGTTCCTTATTATTGAAAATTATAAATATTATTCAATTTGAATTAAAGTGACACTGACCAGCTGAAGCCAACATGATCCATCCACATGGAGGTGTGTGTCTGCTGATGAGAATGAAACAGGTAAGCAGAATGCACACACAACACAGACTCAGAGTAATCCACACAGTGTCTGTGAGAGATCGAGCAACAGTGAGTGGGAGAAAAGAGAGACAGAGAGAAAGAATAAGTCAACATCATAAACTTATATTTGTGTGGACATTATATTGGAAAGTAAAAGTCAGTATAAGTAACGTGTTTGGTGATGGTCTTAATTCTGTGTGTATTTATAGCACATGCCACACATGTGTTTCTTGTAGGTGATGCTCACCTGTAGATAATGGTTGCTCAACTTTTTTGTTAGTAACGATTATTGCCGATGTTGTTGTTGGTGGGGTTGTTTTGGGGATTTTCACACAGTCTGTGCACTTTTTGTCGTTGCATTTGTATCCACTCTCGCAGTCACACACTGCGTTTGTAGTCTTGGAGCAGTTCACCTTATACACCATGTCTATAGTCAAAGCATGATATCAAAAAAGTAGATGCATTAATAACTGGCCTTACTTAAAAGATCATGCATTAAGTAGACTACAAATCTCACACCTAAAAAATCTATTGTTTAAATAAAGAATATTTAACCCTTTTGGGAAAACAATAGCCTAAACAGACTGATTATTATTTCTGAAACATATATCATGTAGGTTACATTTTGATGAGCTAGGCAAAAGTTATGCTCATTAGGCTGAAAGTTTCTAGTGTGCCACCTAAGATGCTTCTGAGTCAAAATTTACAGCCTTACCCAAAATTGTTATAAGTGAAATTATAACACATACTTAGTTCGGTGTCACATGTTATGCCTTTCTTCAGTCACATGCCATATTCAATTAGTAAGACTGTCTGTTTTGGTTCAGATAAGCTGTTTGGCCAAAAACTGTTAGCTGACATACTTAAGAAAACAATCTTTATGTCTGTATGACTCAATGTTTTCAGTCTGAGCCTGAGACCCCCATCAGTAACAGAAGAAACCCACCCAACTCAATTAGGGGAAATCCCTCCCCTTATGTTCCTGTCATTTCAGCAGTGAAATGTTTCAGACTATTCATATGATTAATCTGATATTTCAAAGAAATGGCAAGTCTTTGCCTTATTGCTGACAAGGAGCACTAATATGGCATTGAAGCTTTCATCTCTTTTAACTGCTTCATCCTGGGAACACTGGGTGTAAAACTGGAATATATCCTGAATGAGCTGCCAGTGCACAGCAAAACAGTCTGCCTCTCTCTCCCTCTCTCTCTACACACACACAACCACACACATTCATGAACACCAAAAGTATAAATAATTTAGCTGCTTACATTCTTTAGTACATTGAGTGCACCTTTTGCATTCCATTTCAGTATTAAATTCAGTCCTGTAGAAGTCAAGATTGCATGGTTCACACTCCGTCTCAAGATTTGATGTACATCTCTTATCCATGCGTGTACCTACGGACAAAGGTTATGGACAAAGGCTATGCCATATTCGTTCAGGTGACTGTAACAGTTTATGTCACACAACCACAGATTCTGGTTTTGCTAGTGTGACATATTAGTAATGATGTGTCAATATAGGTATGCATCAGTACATATGGCAGTTACAGTTAACAGACTAAGTCATCATTTTCAGGAATGCCATGTGTCATATATAACAGACTTATAAGACTGAATTCAAAATCTATGAAAAGTTAGTTATTACTCATGGAATGTAATGTTTTCTTGGTTATTAGTTGTATGCCAATTAACATATTAACCATTTTTATAATATGAACGAAGATCTATTGTTAGAGGATATAATAATTGGGCTATACTGTATATTAATATTTAACATTTCAACATTAACATTCACTTGTAAATAAAAACTTTTTTAAAGGCGTATTTGCTAGAAACGTATCTGTGTTTTTATGTCTATTAATAATTCCAAATATAAAAAATCTAAACATTTAATTTAACATGTCTCTTCTATGACGCTGCTATAAGTCGAGTACAAATGTTGCAAGCATCATGGATTATTATGAATTAGAAAGATCATTTGCTCATCCTCAGTTAACCTCAGCATTAAATAACATTAACGCATTAAAGACAGGCAGCATAATAAATGAATGAATGAATGAATGAATTAATCCCATACATAAAGCATGGAAAAAGATCTAAGTACTCTAGAACTAACTCTATAGAATGAAAAAGACTACTGACGGGCCATCCCATCACATTTCATGTGAAAACTCTAATTTTGTTTTACCTGGAAGACATTTCTGGCAGCACTTTTCATTGTTGAATTCATATTGATTCTTTTCACACTCAAGTGAAAGGACGTTACAGATAACGTGTGTAAGTAGAAGGAAACCACACCACAAGATCAGCATCTGGTTGGATGAAAATCACAGGTATTGATTCTTGGACAAGAATCAAATACTTTAAATTGAAAATTTCATGTAGGGATAAAAATACCATCCATACACTCATCAGGTTTAAAATTGAAACCACAAAACATGAACACATTGATTATCCATTATATGCCAGTAAACTGGTGACAGGATCATGGGCACCCAAAGCTCATACATGCCCATGGGGACCAAAGGCCAGCACATCTGGTCCGAACCCGCAGAAAAGCCAGTGCAGTACAAATTACCAAAATGTCATTGTTGGCCACAATAGGAAGCTATTCAGAAGAGCCCTTGCACCACAGCCCACCACACTCCCAAGATCTCAATCTGATTGAGCCTCCATGAGATGCGACGCACAGACAAGTCCAATCCATGGAGTCCACCCCACAACCCATAGCCCACAAAGAATCTGCTGCCAACGTTCTAGTGCCACACACCTCAGCACACCTATAGAGATCTTATGGAGTCAGGCCCTGATGGGACAGAGCTGCCCTAGCAGCACATGGGAACCCAAATAATATTGGGTTTTAATGTTGTAGCTCATTTGTGTATGTACTACTACATAACATACAATTATATACTAAAATTGGTTTAAAATACTTAACTGGTTCAAAAGCTATGTTAGGACAAAAATGTTGAAACTTAAGATTTAGTATCAATATATTGGTGCTGGTCTGAAATTTTTTTTTTCATCACAAAAAGGGTAATACATTACAAAAAAAATAACACATGAATATGGAAATGTAACCAAAAATCTGCTCTAGAAGCCCAACATATTAAACCTCACCTGTTCAAAAAGGGATGATACTAACTGATATAGAAGCAAACCTCTTTTACCTTGTTAATATATTTGTACATGATTTAATAAAACAAATACAATAACATGATATTACCTATAGTCAGAGTTACAGTACATAGTTCAGTAATAAACCAGTTAATGCAGTACCTTACCATGAGAGACTACACGAGGAGTGAGATATGAGCAAGTAGGACCCCCAGAAGCTTCTGAACATGAAGTTATACGAAGCTGTCTGTTAATCCTTGTCATAAATGTCAAAGACATGACTCATATAAAAACCCTGCTACAAACCTGAGACCACCAAACAGCAATGTTCGCTAGCAGCCGCCTTTTAACCTGCTTTCCTCCTTCAGTATTTCCATTTACATTTATTTTTGACATTTTTACCTTTGATTCCAAAACATTCACCCCCTTATTCTGTCTCTCTCTATATCTCTCTGTGCTGTGTATGTGTATAATGTAAAGAGGTTTGGTCCATTGAGGTCACACCTGCAGCAGCCTGACGGTCACATGACACATATTTTTTGTTTCACTACTGCTCTTTTCTCACTACATAATAAACTGTAAACTAAGAACAGAACATTGCCCCAGGGTTTTTGAGGTTTCTGTGTTTAAAGTTTGCAGAATTCATGCCACAACACAATGAGAGAAAAGACCCCCACCCTGCATGATTACAGTCGCTATGCCCATGAATTCATATCTAAACCAGAGCTCAACTGAATCAGCATTCTTAATTTCTCTCACTCTTCTCACACACACACACACACACACACACACACACACACACACACACACACACACACACACACACACACACACACACACACACACACACCGACAAACACCAACCAAGACAACCACTCTCTTATTTCCAAACATATATACCACATGGGTATACCTCGTCCTCCTCTCACATGCTATGAAAGCAAAAATAGTAATGTGGATATTACATTTGACTACCTGTCCAAATCTCTAGTTGCCTATCTTGCGAAACAAATTATGATAGATGGGATTTTAAAAAATACCAAAAATAATAATAATAATAATAATAATAACCCTGTAACATCTAGTTACATTGATTGATGGACATCATTCTGGAATGAGTAATATTTCTAAAACAAATTATATACATACAAATAGAACCATTTAACCATAGACTCTTTGAGATTTGCTCTAAGATTTCATTCGTCTTTATTTTTGATAATGCTGCACAATATGGTGGCCAATTCATGTGTGAAAATGATTCCTGGGATATGTCCTTCATGGAAAGAAATTATCCACTGTTGTAATAATCTGGGCATTCAGTACTGTACATTCAAGTAGTCAGCTCACTATGTGTGTGTGTGTGAAATTTGTCTTACATAAATACAACTGTAATTTCTACTCTAGATTTTTATGATGCAACTTTACCAAGCATGTAAGTGATCTTCGTTAATGGTCATTCATGATTTTTTTATTCCGATCATAATTCTTCTGCGTAGATGGCTGTTCAGTACTATCCTCCCAAGTTTCATAGTGTGTTGGCTAGTTCTCAATGACAATTTCAAGATTTTCATCTCCTAGTTGTTTTCTTGGTCAAATACATTTTATCTCCCTTAGGTGATTACAAACTTTGTTTTTTGATTTACCTTCAGTAAACAGTTTATCTTGGTCAGAGTTGTGATGGATTTGGAAACTATCCTGGGAAACAAGTATGTAACAAAGGAATACACCTTAGCATGATGCATTTTCAGTGTACATTTACTCACTAATGTGAACAGAGGGGAAATCTATCATAGTTAATCCTGCAACCTGCATATTTTAGGTGGTGGAAACCAAGGGTCCCAGGGTTGAGCTGGAGAGAACTTGCAAAACTACACACAGAATTATCTGAACTCATGATCAAACTGAGGATCATGGGGATATGAGGTGACTTCTTTAATTTAAAACAATCTAAAAAAATCTATAAATATTTTGACACTTATCATCAAACTTATCATCAAACAATTTTTTAAATGCCTACAGAGTCGCATAATGCATGTAAAATACAGAAGACTCCACTCTCCCCAGTAATGTCTGAATTCTGAATAGCATGGGTACTGTCTGTGCTTTACCACAGTATATGCACGCGCACACACACACACACACACACGCGCGCGCACACACACACACACACACACACACACACACACACACACACACACACACACACACACTTTTTCATTCTAACTAACTTACTTGCTTCAAAGTCACAGAGCAAACAGAGGAAGTGGAAACATTTGTGTCAGAATATAACTATTTCCTGTTCAGTAAGTTGTTTCATCATATGTCTTAGCTCAAAAAGCTTTTCACACAGAAAGAACGGCTATGAGACAGCTGTAAAACATCATATAGATTTAGGGATAGAAACAAAATAGTGGTTATTATTATTTATGCATGAAGATAATGAAAAGCTTACATTTAATCTACTGTACAGACGCTGGTACTGACCAGTTTATTCTTCAAAACTTGCTGAATCCAGCTAGAGTCAAAAAGACTTGAGTGTCACTTCCTTAATCTGTGTGATTGCTTCCTGGATATCATTTACAAAAATTAGCTGCAAAAATTGAGATTCACTTGAGAATTCCCCTGGTTTAGCCACTTTTAAAACAAAGGGAGACACCCATTCCAGCTTCAGAAAGTAAAAATCCTGCCAATTATTTGTTTGATAAATTAAATATACCAGATAAGTGAGTACTAATTAATGAGTAATATAATACTTTGCATATGTTGTCTTAATACTTTTGGCCACCACTGTATATGTAGTATATGGTGCAAAAGTTTATGCAAGAATTTTGTGCAAAGAGGCACGTAATTTGAATTTGACTAAAAAAGACACAGAAGATCCTTGAACCTTTTGCTTTACTGGTATATCCAGAGTCAATAAATGTTCAAACTGGCATCTTCCCATACTTGCCTGCATCTCATGGTTTTTAAGTGCTCTTTGGACCATAGTAGAGTTATATTTAAGGGTCACAGTGACTTAGTGATTATTACTGTCGCCTTGCACCTCCGGGGTCCAGCTTCGGGATGCGAATGCATGGAGTCTGCATGTTTCCTCCGGGTGTGCTGGTTTCCTCCCACAGTCCAAAACCATGAAGGTTAGTTTAAGTGGCGATCCCAAATTTCCCATAGTGTATGAATGTGATTATGAATGTTGACCGGAGGTCCCACCACAGTTGTAAAAATGGGAATAAATAAGCAATTTCCCTTTGGGATTAATAAAGTTCTTTGAATCTTGAATCTTAAATACAATGGTAATCACCATTGGCCTCCGTGTTGGACTACAGAAGATCCTAGATGGATGGATAGATGGAGAGTTACTTGTATATTTTATGGTGGAATAACATTAGCCTGTTAGCAACACATTTAGCTCTGTTAATCAGTTCATTAACAGTTTCTTTTCCTCACTCTGCTCCATTGGGTTAATGATAAAAAGCAGTGTTTTATGAAGTGTGGATTGGCATAATCCTTCTTCCCGCCTCCTACACATTGTTACTCCGATATTAAGACATAATTCAGTAGAATAAATGGCACATGATCCACACTGCTCTCATTGGCTGAATCCATAGCAGTGGAAGCAGAAGCTCGAGCTGCTGCAGGAGAGAAAGCGCGTGCACGTGACGCAGTTTCTCGGCAAAGCCTTCCTTCCTTATTTCTCCGCCGAGGAAACGGACTAACCCGAGCTTCGTTTTGTTTTGTCGTTCTTTGTCTTTTTTATTTTTTATTTATATATATATAACTCACAGATGCCACTATGGAAGACTCATGATCAAGGCAGAGGCTGTCTGAGTTGTGGGATCCGGCTGAGAATCAGGTGAACGTGAACTCTTCAGTGTTCCGTAAGTTCGACTTAGCCACAATCACGGAAACTTTTAGATCAGTATCGCTAGCTGTGGGCGGCGGAGTGATACAGAAAGTCAAAAAAGTGGAAAAAAAAAACAGACGACATTTTATATTATTCGAGACTTGGTTGTAACGTCAGAAAAGAAAAAAAAAACTTTTAGCGGGTTTGTGACAGTTGGTTAAATCAGCATAATGATAACGTTGTTGTACTGCACCGTCCCATTTCCTCGAAACTGTGAAGTCTCACAGGCCTTCAGGAGAAAAGGAAGTTGTTGCGACTTTCATGAGATTTTGTCACTAACCCTATTTTCATATGCAAATAAATTTGCTTTAAATTGAACGCATGAACAGTTGTAGCTGATTCATAAGGAGGGGTTTCATTTTGAATACTTTTTTTTATATTTATGATTCTTCTTACTACTCTTACGACTTCCCTTTCTCCTTCACGCTCCTACCCAGAGTTGTAATGGAGTGAAACTAAAAGCACCAAATGCCAAAATGGAAGGCAGGCAGCACACAGAAAAATGGAAGAACATTTACCTGCCATGCATTTTGTTTCTGCTGGTAAGGAATTCCTTAACACTCATACCATACTGAGCTGTTTGTATTAATCTCAATTGACTAATTATTTTCAAACATATCGAGTTTCCCTATGGTCAATGCAACACTGATGTACCCAACTCATCTTCTCTCTTGTTGACACCAGGCTGATTTAAGGCACTGTGAAGCCACAAATGACTTAAACAACACAAAGTCGTGTTTAGAGAATGAGTACCTGCATAATGGAGTCTGCTGTGATAGATGTCCTCCAGGTAACACCAGCTTACGCAATGTTAAGGAATTCAGTGTTCAGTGTCACGTCTTACGTTTAGTTTTTGTCATATAGACGTCATTTGTTGCTTTAACTTTCAAGGTAGAGGTGGGCGATGTAAGAGAAACCCTAACTGTTCTACTTGAAGACACTTTCGTTATACGTTAAACCCGTCATAATACTTAGAAATTTAATAATGATGATACCTGTGATACAGTCAGAAAGTTTTACTCTGATATAATTTCTTACAATGACTACACCCTTTTTAAATGATTTTGTCATATTCTGTGTTATTCTGTTTACAGGATTTAAACTAACACAAAAGTGTTCAGGAGAGGGTCTGAGGTCAACATGTGAGAAATGCAGCCCTGAAACATATCAGGATAGCATGAACTATTTCAAAAACTGCTTCGCATGCCGTAAAGCATGCGACTTAAAATGTAATTACAGCTAATTACTCTAGCCGTATCTTTATGTTTATATTTTTTGGATGTGCTTTAAAGAACTGACTCAAACTTTTTGCTTGTTTCCTACTCTGTTCTGACAGCTAATGAAACTGAAAAAAGACCATGCACAAATGTGCAAGATAGAATATGTGACTGTGTAAAGGGGTACTACAAAATAGAAGTAGATGAAACTACAATGTATTGTGTACCCTGTCAAAAGTGTGGTGCTGGTGAAATGGTGATCAGCCAATGTAAGTCCTTCTCTCTTTCTCAATGTGTATATCAATGGCTTATATTATATCTTAGCAGAAGACTCAAGTCTAAGTCGTCCACCTAAATTACACATACATTATAAGCTTTATTTTAGTGTTCTTTTAAGTAGGTTTATGGAATCTCATCTTTCAATCAGGTGACAAGAAAAACACTGTGTGCGGCTGTAAATATAACCATTATCGTGTGGATCGAAGAACCTGTGCACCATGCACCAAGTAAGTATTATTATAGTTTAGTAAGGCATTTGGTATATAGACAGTATATCTATACATATATAATAGTTTGTTGTCTGTGTGATAAAAAATGCTGTGCCCAGAATTAAATACTGTAATATATTAACCAGACAAGTTTATTTTGTCATGTTTAGCATGTGTAATTATGTTATCATTATGCTTTTAGCAATTGTGCCATGATATGAGATATCGTTTAGTCAGATTATAATGTTGAAGCTTCAGGTGAGGAGGTTAAAATATTAAAGAAAAGATAAAATGACAATGATGTAAAAACAATAGGGGTTCTAAAATGTATTTGGTGCTTTTTCCAGCTGCAGTTCCGAGTGCATTGACCTGTGCCCACACATGACTTTGAACCCTCCTACACCAGGTCTGATACCAAACACTTGACCTGGTTTCTTCTTAAATGCTGCATAAATGTATATATGTTTAAACATGTATTAGCGGAAGGTGTAAGGGAAGGGTGTAATTCTAATCTTTCTTTGTGTAAGATGAAAAGTTTACTTGCATTTCTAAAACACATTTTACTTCTAATGTGTATAAAAATATAGTATGAAATCAAATTGTCATCTCAGCAGTAAACTTTTAAAATGTTTTAATTCATTGTGTCACTCAGTTCAAAGTGGGCATGACTCAGAGTTTTAAAGACAATTCGGATTTCATACAGATGAAAATGAATAATCAGGGAGATTCCCTAGAAAATTCAACCTGTCACGAAACGTGTTTAATGTCTAACCTGCTGAGTCATTATTTGAACTGATGATAAAGCTGTATCTTCTTTAATGAATTGTAGCTGAATAAAAATGATCTTAAATCAAATTATTATTTAATAATGTCAATAATGTGCATATATTTTGATTTTTAGATTATCCTTATCAAACATCCCCATTAATGTGGATATGTCTGAGTTCACTAATTGGTTTGGTTTTCATACTACTTTCGTATAATGGATTTAAATACTGGAAGAAGAGGAAGCAAACACAGTCAGTTGTGTCACATGACCCAGAGAAACAAACAGGAAAGGTAATGTAGTGTTAATTCTTATGACATGTGGGATTGTAAGATTGACTGTCTTGATTGTAATGCCTATTTTGATTTTGCTGCCCACAGAAAGAAACACATGAATGTGTGCAAAGCAAAGAGGATGAAAGCAAACTTTTAGCACCTCAGCTAGACACTGCTCTACCCGATGTGCTACCCAGAGAGATTAAAAGTATGTGTTTGTATGTTATTGTGTTATTCTGATATAATTTACAACTGTTACTATTTTATAACTTATGTGTTTATCTTTCTTCCATTCCATTCCATTTTTTCCTTGTTGTAGCTCATGAGTTTATTTACTTTGTGCTGGACATTGTCCCAATCGGTCGCTTTAAGGAAATGGTGCGCCGACTGAACGTCTCTGAGCAGGAAATTGGCAGGGCAGAGAGAGATAACCGGGCATTTGCTGATGCCCAGTATCAGATGCTGATGACTTGGGTTGAGAGTGGCGTTAATGGAGGGAAAAGCATCCTACCACGGCCACTCCTTCAGGAATGTGTGGACAGACTGAAAGAAATGAATTTGACGTCTTGTGCAGAAAACATAGAGGACAAGTATACCTGAAGTCTCACATATGGCACATGCACAAAAACACATTCTTAAAATCAATTCAAGTACAGGAATTATTCTCAGAAATTTCAATTTGTTATTTCTGTGCAAACTATTATAGCAGTGGTGCATAGGCTTTTTAGTCATATTGAATAGCATTATGGCTGTACTACAGAGTTGCTAAGGCAAGAAAATATTTATGTAATGTAGATGCTACAGGTGAAGTTAAAAGTTTGCATACATTTAGGTTGAAGTCATTAAAACTGATTTACATTCCACAGATTTCATGTTGCAAAGAATAGTTTTGGCAAGTCAGTTAGAACATGCACTTTATGACACAAGTAATTCTTTCATCAGATTTTACTTATAATTTACTAAATCACAGTTCCATCAGGGCAAAAGTTTACATACATTCAGCTGACAGTTGACATCATTTGAATAGGCCTACCGTCAACATCATGGGAAAATCAAAAGTATTGACCTCAGAAAAAAAAAAAGTGGACCTGCACAAATCTGGTTCATCCTTGGAAACAATGGAATTGTTGGAAGCGTAATACGCAAGTATAAACCATTTCATAGGACCATTCTCAGCCATCATATCACATCAGACATGTACAGTACAACATAGGGTACAAATCAGTTCCAAAACAACAGCACTGGAGGAAAAGGTACAAAAGTATCTATATCCACAATAAAATAAGACCAATATCAACGTAAGCCGAAAGGCTGCTCAGCAAGGAAGAAGCCACTGCACCAAAACCTGGCATAAAAAGCCAGACATTGGTTTATAGCTGCACAAAGAACACCATCTCGACCAAGAAGCTTGGGCGTTGCAGCATCATGTTGTGAGGTTGCTTTGTCCCATGGGGGATTTTGAATAACAGATCATGAGGAGGGAAGATTATGTGGACATATTAAAGCAACATCTCAAGACTCTCAAAAGTTGAGGTATTAGAGTGGCACTGAGCAAGGAGACCTACAAGCCTGACTCAGTAACAGCAGTTCTGTCAGGAGCAATGGCTTAATATTTAAGCAGCTTAGTGTACGAAGCTTACCCGAAAGGCTACCCGAAATGTTTAAACAATTTAAAGGCATGGCTACCAAATATCAAGTGTATGTAAACTTCTAACCCATTGGAAATGTGAAGAACAAAAGAAATATTTTAAAATATTTTTTAATATTTGTTCATGTATAGTTTAGTATAGTATATTTGTTTATAATAATAGTGCATTCAAATGGGACATATTTAGGACATATTAGTGCATAAAATGAGACATATAAACTATTATTGGTTTTAATTAATTAAAATTGTCTTACCTGAGCAGCTCTGCAGAGAACAGAATCACACTAACTCTATCTGGGCATTTTAAACATATATTTTTTAGTACTGTGTCTCAGATTATATGTTTGTAGTCCTTTAAGCATTATATTTTACACATGCTGTGGAATTAACAGTGTTCATGTATTTTGCTTTTTTTTGGTTACTTTGGCATTAAGATTTGCATTTATATTTTACACTGCCTGCCCAAAAAAATTCACTTTTTGAAAGTAAATAAGCAAATACTTAAGAGCATTTGATTGGATCATTACTGCAGTGACTAATATATTTCAGCTAACCCCAATTTTTTAAACCCTAACCGATGCATTAAGAAGCTTCTCATTGCTTATATAACCATGTCGCAAGGCCTATCCTGTGGTTGTGAAAAAGACGCTACTTAGTTTTACAAGGGTCTAAATTAAAGAAAACAACTAAGGAGATGATCTCCGGAGCAATGAGAAAAAGGTTTCGCGGTCTGATGAGTTTACACTGATCCTATCCCAGAGTTACCACTGTACAAGCCTCTAGATGTTATTATTGGGGGTTTACTTTAAAAGCTCAGGTCTAGACTCAGTTAGCCAACATTATGTGGCAACAAAATGAAGTCTGATGACGACCTAAATGTACTGAATGACCAGGTTATTACATAATCATATTACATCATTACATTTTCTTTCCTGATGTTGAGTAATATTCTTTGACAACAATGCCATAATTCATCAGACTTAAAATTTGAAAGATCAAAACCAGATGCCATCCAAAAAATCCCAATTTTTGGCCAGGCAGTGTATTTTGTCAACAAGTTTATTCTTAATATAAACTTTAGGTTATTTAGGGTGCTATGCGCTGTTGTAGGTTACAAGGCTCAACTTTACTTCTACATTCAGACATCAGTTGATTTCTCTTTAAGGTGTTATTTTGTTATTTTTGTTTTGTCAAGCAAAGTAGCATATCAGCATTGTACCAAAGGCATTATACCAAAGGTTGACTAAAATCAAATTTCATTAAAATATCTCACAGGTTAATTCAAAAATTTTGGTTTAAATTGCTGCTTTGTCAACTTGTTTTCATGTGAGTTCAGAAACCTTATACATTTTATTACATTTTATTAATACAATTTTGCTAAAAACCAAGTCATGGCTCTTAAGCAATTCATATAATAAATTATTGTAATGGCTACAGATGCTTCTATAATGTATCTCCAGTAACTACTTTATTCTGGTCAGGGTCATGGTTGATCTGTAACCTGTAGCAGAAACACTGTGTGTGAGATAGGAATACACACTATAGTCTGACTCTTTGTTTATCAGTCTCTTTTGTTATAGGTTGAAGGAAAAAAAAAAAAACTTTGTGTCAGTCAATCACAGATGTATGTATTTTTGTATTCACAAAGTTGAATAAAAGTATCTTTTTAAAATCTTGGGTGCCATTATTATTATAATATCATTATTACTTTTATTATTATTATTATTATTATTATTATTATTATTATGAGGCACACATTTAAAATCGTCACCCATTTATGTAATGTCTACTACATGTTAACAGAAAAGGAACGGATGCACACTTACCTTGTTATATCACAGAAGAAGCCCCATCTGTACTCCATGTAACTATGTAAGTGTGGTAAGTCATCAGTTCAACAAAGATGATAGATAAACGATAGGCCCTGCACAAAAAGGAAGGAGCTATCTAAATTAGTGCTGACATTTTCCGAGTAGCAAGTCTATTTTCCATGTCTTCACATGTGGGATACTGTTCTTATTCAGTGGAGGCTGCCAGTTTCTCAAAATTGAGGAGAGCATTATGGTGCCTTTGGGTGTCTGGTAAAGGTGAGGTAATGTAAAATGGATTTACATGGGACTAATAGTGCAATTCAAAGTTGGTTTGAGATATTTTTACGTATATGCTCAGGAAGTGTAGCATCTTAAGTGTTTACTCATCATTTTTATGACATGCTTTGTGAATGGCATGCTGTCTTTCTGCATTCCACATTGGGGACCTTAATCCTTTTCCTATTGTTCTTACCTTTTATACTTTCCTTCTTCCTTTTACCATTCTTTCATTGTTGGTTATCATTCACTGTTGTATGTATTGTTTATATGTAGAGCAAAACAATTTGATTGTTAATTGAACACGTTTCCTGTTATATTTTCATTTTATTCCTGTTTGCACAATGTTGAGGTGGCATGGTGGCTTAGTGGTTAGTACTGTCAGCTTGCACCTCCAGGATCTGAGCCAGGTTTGATTCCCGCCTCTTTGTGCATGGAGTTTGCATGTTTTTTTTCTTTGTGCTTGGTGGGTTTCCCCCAGGTATTCTGGTTTCCTCCCACAGTCCAAAGACAAAACAGATTAGGTTAATTAGCATTGCCTAATTGCCCATAGTGTGTGAATGAATGTGTATGAGTGTGTGTGCCCTGCAATGGATTGGCACCCTGTCCATGGTGTACCTTGTCTCCAGGCACCAATGACCATGTATACTGGATAAAGCGGTATAGACAATGAGGCGATGACGATGCATAATATTGTACTTTTAACTGTTCTCAGTAAGTTTTTTTTCCACAGCAGACCATCCAATCCGCACATTTTGACTTGGCACAGGTTTTATACCGGATGCCCTTAATGATGCAACACTCCCATTTTTATCCAGGCATGGGGCAGGTTGACTGGGTTTGGGACCACCTGTTTGCACTTCTTTTGGGGAGTGTGTGTTTGAAAGGAATACTGATGCTAGATAATAGCTAATAACTGTCTACTATATTGGCTCATCACAATCTGGAGACATATTATTCTTACTAATGCTGTACTGTATGTATAATGTATGTTAATACATTCTCCTGTAGTAAATGGACCCTTATGGATTGTACCGTGCAATCATAAAGGCTCCTGTGTTTATCCAAGGACTCACTATCAGAACATCACTCAACAAGCTCATATAGTGTATGTAAAATAACTGCCCATCTGTACACCTGTTCATTCACCCAATTATGTGGCAGCAACGCAATGCATATAATCATAGAGTTACAGGTCAAAACCTTCAGTTAAGGTTCATATCAAATATGAAAATGTGATCTCACTTTGACATGTAGCATAGTTTTTGGTGCCAAATAGGCAGGTTTGAGTATTTCAGAAACTGCTGATCTTTCGGAAGTTTCACGCACAAGTCTCAAGAGCATCACAGAGAACTGTGACACACACACACACACACACACACACACACACACACACACACACACACACACACACACACACACACACACACACACACACAAAATCAATGAGTGAGAGTTTCACAACCTAAAATGCCTTTCTGATAAGAGAGGTCAAAGGAGAATAGTCAGACTGGCTTGAGCTGACAGAAAGTTTATGGTAATTTAACTAATCACGCTTCATATCCAAACTAAGCAGAAAAGACGCGGATGGGCTGAAACAGCTGAAGAGGAATATAAAGTTACACTGCACACATGCTCACTAAAACTAGACATTTGAGGGGTGGAAAATGGTCTTAGGCCAATCTTCAGATCAGCCATTTCAGAAATACTAAAACCAGTCAGTCGTACAACCATGCTGATGCTTGATGTAAACAATAGATGGGGCTCTTGATCTAAATCTGAATCATTACATCAATGTGGACATGTACAGCTGAATGCATATTCAAAAGATTCATAAATATGACATAATTATTGATTATCTGACAGAAACAAATGGGTTCCCTTTTTTTTGTACACTTCTCCTAACCTTTCCTCCTCACTGTTACCCCTGGTTTGGTCATTAGGGATCACTACTGTATGTACATCTGGCTTTCTGTAAAGCTGCTTTGTGACATTGTCTAGTAAAAAAAAAAGTGTCATATGAATTGAGATCGAAAATTAAGTATGATAATGTATTGCCATCACATCTTTCCTGTCCATGTTTGAGCTATATTGACTAAAAGAGCAGACAAGAACTAAAGAGAAATAAAAAGACTTTGGCGAACACACCTTAACTGCAATGATGAAGACTAGACAAAAGAATCCAGCTTCTCTGGCTAGACCAGTTACTTTTGAAAGAGTTGTAGAAGAGGGAGGGATATGAAGCGAGTCTGGAAGCCATACTGACAAAGAGAGAAGAACTAAAGATGGCTACCTGAGGGGAACTGGTGCAACTTAACCCAGGTAATGTAGTGTCTGTATTACAACTTAAGAGTTTTAAACACTACGTTTGTGTGTTTTTATGATGGGAAATGTGTTAATGCAGGTGGACAACTTTTCATTTCTTTTATATCTATGTGACCATAGCTTTACATGATATGCTTGTGACATGTATGATTGTACTGATGGTAGTATGACGTACAGAAATATGACTGAAAAGTATGTGCAAAAATGTGTCTAGGATATAAAGAAAATACTGTATGTGCATGACTTAGCTACAGAGACTTTCCATAGTTTGTCTGAAAAAGTTGTTATTCTGTAATCATCAGTTGAGCCGGTGTTTTGGTCGGCAGTGATGTCAGCCCTAGGTGGGTTGTTGTGTCTCATCTCTTAAGGCGTGTGTGTGTGTGTGTTTAGTGAATCGTGCATTCATTATTTAACAGAAAAATCTTCTCATTAACTTCATGTGACTCACTTGGTATCTTAACACTATGATTAACATCCCATTAATTTATTGTAGTTTCTTTTTTAATTGTGATTTTTTAAATATTAGATTAGATTAGATTAGATTTTACATGTCAAATTACACGTACAATACAAAGCTAATGAAAAGCAGTTTCTAACCAGGAGTGCATAAGTGGCTTATTAATAATAAATAACAATGTGATAAATTATGTGATTCATACGTACAAGGATGAGAGTGATTCATGGACAGAATGTGCAGTAGGTAATAAGTTGTTGTTTATCCACTTTCCTAATCAAGAGACTGGATTGATTAATTAATTAATTAATTAATTTTAAAAAGCATAGTTGTCTTACAGTAATATAAGGAAATGGTGAAATAGTGTCATTATTGTGTTGTGTTAATTTGTGTTAATATCCATTAAATGCATAGATTAAAATGCATGGGTTTGTTATAGAGATGTAGTTGTTTTGGAATTAGACTGACACCTCAAAGCTGTTACACTTAAGCTGATTAATTAATTATTTTTTATTTTTTTTACAGTTATACCATTGTTACAGTTTCTAATCTTGCTTAAATCCTTTGAAAGCTGTGGCTTAGTAGTGAGTAGGTTCACCACTCCTAATGCTTTTGAGATTTAACAAAAGCATCATTTGTAAGACTATGTTGTACATCTCTCTCTCTCTCTCTCTCTCTCTCTCTCTCTGCTCATGGTCTGAGGAGATTGTGAGTGATTGTGTAAGTGTGACTGCTGTGCCGAGAGCGATTTTGTATCTTTCTATCTTCTAACTATTCAATACAAACTGAAGGTTGTTTGGATCCGCCAGGGTGTCAGCTTCCATGAGCGTTCAGGAAGCATGTCTGCCCCAGGTATGGAGAACCTTGACTTCTTTATGAAGTGTCATGCAGTTAAAATTCCTTTCAACAGCAGCTTTGACGAGTGTGTTTTGGCAGTTGGGCAGTTGATGACAGTAACATACTGTTTGCCACCCACATGAATTGTCTTATTTTTATGAACAAAAGTGTTTTTTTTTTTTTAACAAACTGTTTATCTAGCAATTGAGTTGGTTAGCAAGGGAATAGTGGTAGATGATGTTTCTATCTCTGCTAAGAAAGTAATCTTGTCCACAATAAGGATGAGATTTTGGTCTAATCGCTGTCTTGATGTGGAAAATTAGTGCCTCCAATTAATAAAGATTAGCAAATTGCCACAAGTGTTTTTCCAAAGATTTCTTCGCGTCATACTGAAAGATAACAAAGACAACTCTATATATATCTAAAAAAAACTGATGACTTCAATTACTTGATTTTTGTCACAACAAACATGAAGTATTTTGGATCTGGGCCGTCTGAACACCATATCTGAGGTTTTCCTGAAAAACAGGAGAGACCCGCCAAAGAGCCACAAATAATGACATGCATAATCTTTACGATGGAAAAGATCAGAATGCTGATAATGTTGCACTGATGGTGTGGATGTATCTACCAGTCATTCACTTGGGGAGAATTTGGAGAGTTCTGAGCCAATAGGAGTCGAAATGTAAACCTGATAAAATATTTTTTCCTTTTTAAAATAATTTTAGAACCATGAAATCTTCCTTCTAATCTTTGAGGCAGTAGTGATTCAGACCAACATCACAAATGACCTAATTTGGTCTATGGAGACCTTAGAAAAAGAAATATCCTGTGCAAGGATCTTTGGCCACGTTCTGTTTTTAAAATGTGAAACTGATGGATGCCCCTTCAAAATTCTTTTTTAGTTTAGAAAAAAAGCATTGTCAAAAGAGAGTAATACTGTACATGCTTTAAAGTCAGAGGATGGGGAACTCCTGACTGATTTGGCCAGTATACAAAAAAAAAAAGGTGTAAGCTACTATGAGGAGGAGCTGTATAAGAGCGAACTCTCAGACCAGTGAGAGGCAGGAAATGCCTTCCTTGCCCATCTAACTCAGTTGACCACAAACGCAAATGCACACCTCAGTGGGGCATTAACACTGGGTGAATTACATAATGCACTTCAGTGTGGTAAGCACCAGGTATAGGTGGCTAATTGATTGCATTTTCAATAGATTTTCCAATAACAGTCATTCTAGCCGGAGATGGGTGAAGATCTACAGGATATATTAAATGACTAGAGGCACCTGCCACTCAGCTGCCAAAAAGCTGTCCACACTCTTCTACCTTAAAAATGTGAATTAAATGGCATTGGGACTTGTGTCAATCTTGTACAGTGAGTATAACTTACTCTCTAAAGCATCGGCCAACAGAATAACTCAAGTTCCGAAACATGTTCTCCATCCTGACCAGATCTACTGTCTGCCTGGACAATTAATTTATAATATATTTCAAAAGCTTCAGTTAGATTCAATTAGATCCACTTAGATCCAATTCAATTTTGGTCTAATTTCTAAAGATCCAGAAAAAGCATAGTCACACAATTATTTATGGCTAGTTTTAGCATCATGGTGCAGTTGCTGTTAATGCGTTCTATACCCTGATGTTCTACAACACTGACGTTTTTGTTTTATGGAGGAAATTATTTTCATTTTCATATGTCTATATATAAATTCACCATTTTGAGATAATAGAATCTAATATTGTGTTGTACATATTTTTAATGTTTAATTAAAAAAAAAAGCTTTTTAAAATCTCTCTCTCTCTCTCTCTCTCTCTCTCTCTCTCTCTCTCTCTCTCTCTCTCTCTCACATTTTCTAACTTCTAACTTCACCTGATTTTCCTAAAAGCATGAATGAACAACAGAGGAAGTGAGTGATGCCGTGACACCCAGATAAAGATAATCTGAATGCCCAGGGGATGAATGGAGGGATGAAGAAACAGAAGGAGGCAGAAAAAGATAAACAAAGTGATGCTGCAGATGGGGTTTTTGGACAAAGTGCAGGTGTACCCATCAGCCACCAGAAGGCAGCAGACAATCATAAATACCACACTTTGGGTCATCAGGTACTATTATGTCACCATTATGTCATTATGGGCTATTTATTATTATTTGTTTATTTTATTTTTTTTTAATCTAACTTTATCTTTTAACTTTATCTTTAATTTTGTCTTTGTCTGAGAACTATCCCGGTTGAAAAATCCAGTATAGTCCAACAAGCTTTCAGCTGCTAAACACTTGTCATTTATCTATGGCAGCTTGTAAGTGCTGGAACTGTGGTCAACCTGCTTGACCAGCTTCTGGCAGGTGAAGAGATCAAACTGGCTTTTTCAACAAGAATGTATTTTGCTTTGTGTTAAAAATTATTTATGGCACAGTATCTCCTGTAATTTGGAATAACCGATCATTATAAAAGTTCTGTTTATACTGTGGTGCTTATGTGCTCTTGAGTCATATTGCATATAAGAGGGAGAGCTGTTGTTCTCAATATGCAGTTATAGGCATCACAGCCATGCTGATATTCCCTACAACAGAATGACCTGGAGTGTTATATTATTTTTATACAACAGTTCCACAGTTCCTTGAATATCTAAGCTCAGAATAATGCTCCTTGAATAAGCTCCAGAAAATGTTCCTGGACAGGACCCGGATAGGATTTTTAGAATCAGAAAGTTTTCAAAATAATGTTTCTGTAAAAGGCTTTGGATAGTGTTTTCGCAGTAGGCTGTGGATGGTTTTCCTTTTTTCTTTTTTTAAATGTGGATTTAAGTTTGTAGGCAAGTGTATACCCAATTCTACATAACAACTGTAAAATTGTGATTTTCTCAGAAAAAGAAATCAAAGGTGCGTCTAGTCGCTACATTGGGTAAAGGAGCTCAAACCACAAAATCTAGAACTCCAATTCAGGTGCTGTTCAACCAGGGACCACCAGAAAATATTCCCATAATGGAGGTATAAAAATTTCTCTTCCTTTTTAAAAAACAAAAACAAAATAATCTTATATTGTATATGCTGGATATACAGGAACATGTTTGTTCCATGTACGCTGGGTTCCTGGGAGAAATCTGGATCCAACACAATATTAAGCAGGATAAATTTTTACTGAAGATGAATGAATTACTAATGGATTTAATAAAAATAATATCATGCATTTAAATGAAATCTTCCTTGTGCTCTCTCTGTTTGGCTCTCTCAGGAGCGAGGCAGTGGTGGTGGCGGTCACTCACAGGTCGAGTTGTTGAAACAGACTCTGCAGGCGTTCTCCGTGCCTAATGAGCTCAACTGGAGCTTGGGACAGGGAGACAAAGCTGAGGTTTTGGAGAACAGCTGGACGGATATAGTGCCCTCGCACAAGGTACACTATCTTCATATTCTAGAATACATCTGAAAAGCAGTTTAGAGAGAGAGTGAGTAATGTAGGGACAGAAAAGGCAGTGGAGTGTGTATGGAATCAGGAGTAGGTGGTGGAAGAAGAGCAGACGGTGTTGGTTTGAATTTTAAAAAAAAAGGGAAAAAATTTTAACTTTGAAAAATAAAATTAAATATGTTAATAACTTATGTGAATATAATAATACAATTTTCATTTGATAATAATAAATAAATATTTTCTTTATAGTCAATGGCAAGAACCCAGAAGCACCAGCAGGAGGCACTTTGGGAATTCATCCACACTGAGTATATTTACATCAACAAACTCACCGTCATCACGGATGTAAGATGCCAGCAAGATACTGTACTACTGAAACTATAGTTATGAACTCTTTTTTTCATGAGATTTGATGACTTTAGAATATTTTCCAAGTGTATGGGCATACACTCTAGCATGTAGTAGTTGTATGTAGTAGTCGTATATATTACGACCTTGTATATTACTTTCTTTATTAAAATATTGTACAGTAAGATTCTCAGATTTTTCTTTTGATTTAATTTGGTAATTTACTGAATTCATTTGGCTATATTATTCTGCATCTCTCCTGATATTGCTGTATAAACTTAGTTTAACCAGCTTTACTCACATTTTTACAGCTCGTTCTTGCTGCACTTGAGCATGTTCACCAACAGGGGTTTCTTCATGAGGTTTGTATATCAACTTTAAACTTTCTGTCAATTTTCATTTTCATTTTAATATTCTTACTGTCAACAGACCAAAGAACATCACAGACACATTTGGCATTATCGTGCAAATTTTCATGACAGTCACTCTTCATACCTTTTCTCTCATTCATTTTAAATCGAACATCCGTTTCTTGAGCAGATACCAGAGTCTGCACTATGGAAACATAAGTAATAAACGTTTTTGCTGACAAGTCGGAAAACTGAATTAATCGCCGTGTGGTTTTGTGTAGGTGTTTAAAAGCAGCCCAGTGCAAGATCATAGACTTTGCTTAAATATATTGCTCTTCTTTTTCTTTCAGGTTACCTCTGCCCAGCTCTTTTCTAACATACACTCCATCCTCGATGCTCATAGGCGTTTCTGGCATGAAGTGTTGTACCCCATGTTGCAGGATACCAGGTTGACTGGCCAACCTTTTGATCCTTTAAAGCTTGAGCCAGGATGTTTGCAGGTATTTAACATGACTTGACCAACCCCCTACACCAGTAATATTCAAATAAAATTCCATTTCTTTTTCTAAATGTTTCTTGCTCTAACATAGATTTGAAATTATTCTCATAGTTTGCCGAACGGTTCTCTTCATATTTGGATTATTGTTGGGAGGAGGAGAGAAATATGGAGTTCACACGCAGACAGCTGGAAACAAGCCCACACTTTGCTGTTTTTCTTAGGGTATTACAATCATGTTATTCTTTTAGAAGTATATATTCTATTTGCAGCCATGCAAACCTGAATAGTATATTGTATATGCCTAGAGAATAAAACTATGTGTGGTTTTCATTTTATATTCCAATTCTGGGTTCTCTCCTCCAGTGGGTGGAGACTCATCCTCAATGTGGAAGGATGCGAGTGGGCGACATGCAGGCAAAGCCCCACCAGAGGATTACAAAGTACCCCCTGATTTTAAAGGCCATCCTTAAGGCTACACAGGACCTAAATACACAGAAAAAACTCAACCGCATGGTGAGATTTACAAATGGAGCGGTACAACGTTTATATATTAAAACCAAACATCTTAATTTTATATGCAGTGACATGTTAATTGTCTGCCCTCAGATACTAAATTAGTTTTTTTTTTTTTTTTTTTTTTTAATTAAAGACAATTGTAAGGGTTGAACCAGAGGTTTCTGTAAGCATGTTTAATCCAGATTCCAGATCCAGGATTAGGTCTAGATCTAGTTTTTTCCAATAAAAAGTTAATTAAACTAAACTAAAATTTAAATGAATAAATAAATATTTCTGAATTTATTGACCTATATATATATATGAAGTTTGATTCCATTCCTTGAAGTGAAACTAGTATTAAACTGCTAAGACGGATATAGAAAATAGAGAATGTATAAGCACGCTAATTATGTTTAAAAGAAATTAAAGTCCCTGTGAATGGCTTGTTATTATAGAAACATTTCTATTCTTGACCGCACAGTAGCTTAGTGCTTAACACTGTCGCACTACTGAGGGTTCAAATCTTTCCTCCAGTCTCTGCAGGTTTGCATGTTCTCACTGTGCTTTGTGGGTTTCCTCTGGGTGCTCTGGTTTCTTTCCACAGTCCAATGTAGTACACAATCAGTATAGGCTGAACGATCCAGAATGTACTCTGCCTTTTGCACTGAGTTTCCTGGGATAGGCTCCATGCCTATGCAGGAGAAGAAGTTGCATGGATAACATATTAGACATAGTGAAAGAAAAAAAAGAGTGGCAGTGTGTATATTCATTCTCTCTCTCTCTCTCTCTCTCTCTCTCTCTCTCACTCTCTCTCACTCTCTCTCACTCTCTCTCTTCTTTAGATAAACAGTGTCAGTCATTTTCTAGACAGCATCAATGACTACTTGCTCTTTAAGGATGATGAGTTGGCACTCTTTGCCATGTCCCAAAAGATAGAGGGATATGAATTGCAGGGGATGAGTGAAGAAATCAACAAGGTAAAGTGGATTGTTAGAGAGAATCAGCATTATTATTTTCATGAAAGGTATTACAGACTGTGAATGTTTACGTCTCAGCACATGCAGGAGTTCTGTCGCTTCGATTTAACTAGCCCTATTCGGGGCATGGGACCCAAGGTCATACGTAAGCTGATACTGGGGGACACCCTGAAGGTTAGAGGAAAGAAGGACAGTAAGGTAAGAAAATTAATGGAATTTACAATTAGCAGTTGCTTTTGACATGAAGGATTAGGGCTATTAAAACCCAACAACTGAAACAAATTTAGGCAACAATGGTAACTCCATTATTCTGTGTGATAATGACTTATGATTTACATGTGGGTTGAAAACATCTTTGTACAGTGGAACCTTGGATTACGAGCATAATTCGTTCCGGAAGCGTGCTCGTATTCCAAAAACACTCGTAAACCAAATAGACTTTTCCCATAATAAATTATGAAAACTCAAATTATTCATTCTACAGCCCAAAACAATAAATACATAAAAATAATTAATACAACAAATAAAGTAAAAATAAATCCAGACAGATAAGTGTTTCTGCAGGCGCCGCATATTTGTATGTGTGTGTGTGAAATTAGCCTCTCGTCTCGTCTTAAACAGTAAAACTCCTTCTCCCTCCCACACCTCGCTTTTTAAGTTTCACAACAAACATACACAATGCAAACACTGTTATAATGGGAAAAAAATTATTCTATCTAATGATACTCGTGTGAGCATACTAACGTAATCACTGCTGTAAAGTAAAAAATTTTAAATAACAAATGAACCAGCACTTTATCCTTGAAAAGAATCGCGACAGAGCTGAGTTTTCTGTGTAAATAAAGTGTGTGCAGCCAGGGAGATCTGTGTGTGTGTGTGTGTGTGTGTGTGTGTGTGTGTGTGTGTGTGTGTGTGTGTGTCAAATTACGCACGCACACACAAAGTACACATGAGAAAAGTGTGTGTGTGTGTCGGTGTGTGTGGGGAACAGTGTCAAATTAGGCCACGCGCACACACAGAAGAGAGGGAGATGTTGATTATACCAGTAAGAGACGAGCACTAAGACGCAGCAGGGGAGACGATTACCCATAATTCCTGCAGCGCAAGAGAGAGAAAAATCATTGGCTCAGTTGTGATCACTTGCCACTCTGTGTCAATATAAGAGTTGCATGCGCAATACATGATACACGGCGCTCGTAAACTAATACTTGCTCGGTTTCCGATTAAAAATGTGTTAAAAATCTTTGCTCGGTTTTTCGGAAAACTCGTAAACCACGTTACTCGCAATCCGAGGTTCCACTGTATTTGTAAAGTCCTTCCTATTGTAGCAAATTCAGTGGTAACATCAAATATAGAATAGTTTCTATAACAGTCAAATACCATATCATATTATTTCATATTGTACACGTTCAGTGGTAACATCAAATATAGAATTATTACCTTAAGATTAGAAATGGAATCACATTGCGTGGAAGTCTGAGCTTTACATCCCTACAAAAGAGGAGAATATTGTTGTGTTGTGACCCTAGTTGGAGGTAGTGGTGCTGCTGTTTACTGATGTGCTCCTGCTGACCAAACCCCTGAAGAAGTCAGGGAAGCACAAGGTAGTGCGCCCTCCACTGTCCCTGGAGAGAATACACTGTGCAGAACTCAAGGACGGCTGTGAGATTTATACCATCTTCTATTCTTTTTGTTGCTGAAAAACATTTTATATCTGTAAACCACAATCTTACTTTCAAGCTTCAGATTAAGCCAATGACTCTAAGGTAGTGATATTAACATACTTTTTTAACCTAAGTACATTTTAACCCTATTCCAACTCTCCAATCTATTTTGTTTTAATCTAGATTGTGTTTTACAGTATTATCTTCAATAAATTGGATATTACATAAATTGTACAGTTATAAATGCTTTATTTCTTATGAAGTAGGTTTTATTAATAAATACTCGTAATTCATTAATAACACATGTCCTATATTCTAAAAGATAGATTTATGTGCCATTAACTATAAGCTAAAAAGCACTAAATATGTTTTCAGTAAGTCAATTTGCATCCTATATTCTAAAGTCAACATGTTTCCATGTCTTTTTTCCATGTAGCCGGTAAGACATAAAAATATGAGTAGGCCAGTATATGTTGCTTCGACAAAACAGTCCACATAAGATAAAAAAGGATGTTTATCTCTGATACATTTAGAAAAATACATGTAGATACATTTAAAGGTCATTTAAAGAATATATAAAATCTGTTTAAAATTAAAACAAATATGTAGTGAACTATTAGTGCCTTCCGAATTCTGCAGAAATCAGCTGACACCATTTACAATCTACAGGTACACTGAAGTCACTGAATCTACAGGTATTACATGTTGCCAATTATGCACTAGTAAAAAAAAAAAAAAAAAAATAATAATAATAAATAAATAAATAAATAAATAAATAGATAATTAATTAATGGTCAAAAAATGCTTAACAAGGCCATTTATTGTATAATTACAAGTATGCAAGTAATGCCTTTACTAAATACTATGGCAAAGCAAACTTAAACAATACAATACATTTTTTAGAATGAAGTCATTACAAGTAATCCAATAAACCATTATAATTTGGGCTTTATTAAACAATAAAACTATAGTTAACACATCATAGGTTGTGCTATATCTCAATTGAATGTGCTATCAATTATTAGTAATAATTAGTATTGCTAATAATTAGTAGCTATTAAAATAACAGTCATAATTAGCCACTGCACAGATCTAATTTGATTAATTGATTTGCTTTCTAAGCTCTTATATCATATTATGTCATATTCTTACCAATGAAGTTAATTATCACTTAAATTATTAAACTTAAATATCAGGTTCTATGAAGTCAAAGGAATCAGAAGATGTTACATCTAGTCTAAGCTGTATGGACACTCAAATGCAAACACAATACAAATATGCCTAAAATAATTAACATCTATATGGAAACCAATTTTACCAACTTTGGTCTGAAACGTATTACACATATTTGTTTATGTATCATAATAATTCAATGGATTTTTCTCACAATTTGCATGTGTGTAGGCATACTTTAATGAGCAGGAAATTTATTCTCAAGTTTTAGGTAAATTCCTGTATAAAGAGATGCAAATGATACTGAACACATCAGAAGATTTTATTTACGCATATTTTAGGATCTAATGATAAGAATCAGTTTCAAAGGTAAATCAGTGATCTAAACTGACATGATTAATTGTATCATGAGTCAGTGCACGCTTGCATTGAGCTCCAATGAAAACAACAGTAACGGCATTAGTGCTTTCATTAAAACCGTGAAAGGTCTGTTGTTTATAACATCTGACATTATGGTTAGAGCTGAATTCTCAGATGAATTTGATTTGGGCTTCATATAGTACCACTTACTACTAAATGTAGAATAAGTGTTTTTTTTATTTTTTTTAATAAAATCTATTCCCCTGCACATTTATGCAATTATTCAATAACCAAATCTAAATAAAATCTTCTTCAAGGTTTACTGTGTTGTCTCTTCTGAGATATTATTTGTATTACCTTAGCCTTCCTGTCAAATCAAACCAGCAACAAACCAGACCACGACCTGGTCAAATTTACTGAGATTGCATTTTACCCAATCTGGTGCTTGATGAGAACATTACCTGTTCTCATGCCCTGTATATCATGCTCTGAGAGTCCAGAGCCACCCCAGGGGCACAAGGAGAACCCTTAACATGGGTGCTTTTAATGTTTTGGCTGATGCAACTTTGATGTGTTCTTTATCAGGTTATTGAGTATATCCATACCAATCATTTTCCAATTTCACTTCAATTTATTTGTATAATTCATTTAATAAGGTTAATTCTCATGAAGCAACTTTACATAATCCAAGTCGTGCAGATACAGGACAAGATTTAGTGTCAAACACAATAGTGAAACAGCATTATTTTATCATTGGGAAAAAGTAGCCCTGTTTAGTTATACATATGAATATCAAGGAGTTTGCATATACAGTACTTCTTTCTGTCACTCTTTCAGACTCTTTTGCCTTAGTGGAGGTGAGTGAGCTAGGCTGTCCTGTAAGTGTGTACAGCGTTTCGACCCCGAGCCCAGAGAGCTGCACAGCATGGATCTCTACTATCCACCAAGCCCAGGTAATTATGACTCTAGCCTAGAACTCACAGACCACAAAGACTCAAAGCTGGGGAGGCTCGCTGGATACGTACAAAATGCATTTCATATCCCATCCTCTCTTGCAGTTCTATACAAATATAAATAAATATAAAAAAAACTAAATTAAACCTGGTTTTCACTCTGATCACCTAATAAAATGTTTATGGTTTCCAGTTATTTAATTGAAGTGTTTAATCTCTTCATGGTCTCTTCATGATCTTGTAACTATTTTTGAATTACAGGAAGACTTGCAGTCTTTAAGAATGAAGGAGGAGACAGTGAAACCTGAGGAGACCAGTGATGAAATTCTAGAGGAGCTAGACCCTTTTCCTCCTGCAAGCTTACTGAACATCAAGGACACGGAGGAACAGTCAATGTATAAAAGTCATTTTGCTTCTACCAAGTTTACAGCTATACAGTTAGAGGTAGAAGAGCAGAATTTGCATAACCAAGATGCACGTGCACATTTTCTGCGAAAACAAATGCAAAACAGAGACGAAGAATTGGATGATGCACAAAATGCAGCACAGGAACCTGAAGGGAGAGAGAGCAGTAAAAATGGACATTGTGAATACAATGATGTGTTTAATAGTCCAGTAAATGAAAGACGGGTAACGTGGACTCGCAAACTGCAATCACAAAAAAATTCCAATGCCCTTCCACAACAGGACTCATTAGAGACCAACATGCCCAGTGGTGCACATCATTTGTTAGTTGGCGGACTAAAGGAAAACAGTGCACTTAGCCAGTCATCCAGACAGTTTTTATTACCGAGCAAATTTGTGCCCGAGTCTTCAATAAGTGACACACAGGAACAGTCACAGAAACCAGATCTGCGACAGGATGCTTGGCCTCCACAATCAGCTGATGGGTCTCTCTCAGAATCATGGACGTTCACAAGAATGTTAAAGTCACCAAAGATACGTAGGAAGCGTCACATAAATTCCCAGCCATCACCAGTCCTCGACGGCTCCAGGAGAATGTCAGAAGATGTGACATCATCAACGTCATTCCCCAACAGGAACTCCAAGTCAGACTCAGATTTTGTCGAAGACCATAATATTCGCAGACCCTCCAACACATCCTCCAAATCTCAGGACCACCTGGTGCTTAAAATGGGGTCTGTAAAGCAAAACCGAGGAGTCTTCTGGAATGCACCTTCTCAGAGCTTATCAGAGTCCGAGCTGCCTAAGGAGGCACAGGATCAAAACTCCAAAAAAATACCCAAAATTAAAACCCAGAGGAGTGAATCCTTACCTGATCTACAGTCCTCCCCTTTGCAAAGTCTTTTAAATAGGGCCAAGGAGCGGGAGAGGGAGCGTGGCATAGCGAAAGCAGAGGGGAATCATTTAGACACGAATTCGACAACTCCATCGCGTTCGTATAGTGAAAGAGAGAAAAGGGCTGGAACGGAGGAGCAAGAGCAGTTCAGAACATCATGGTTGGATTCTTATACAGGAACAGAGATCAGCGTGGACAGCTGTAGCAAGGACAGGAAAAGCAGGTAATTTTAGTTTTCAGGTAATTATTTGTCTGACAATTTCATTACTGAGATGAATTAGAAATCCAATAGACAGTTAATCCTGATATAATTTTTTTTTTTTTTTTTTACTCTTTAGTTGTTTCTTGGGTTTTTATCACTGTGCTCTCTGTTTGGTTTTCCACTCACTATTTCAACAAATTTAAATTCACAGAATGGAATTATTACTAAAATATGAAACTCTCTGCTTGATGGATGTTGTTTGTTCCATGAGAAAGAAATGAGTGTAAAACAAAAGGTTTTTGTGTGCAAAAAGGAGACGATGGTTTCATTCTGTGTTCTATGTTTGCGTCCTGATCTTACTGTGCTGGTCTTCCTACACAGAAAAAAATCGTCTCTGCACTTAAGTTACACCGTATACACAATACAGTCTTTGAACCACTTTGTAGCCATTTAGTACTTTTTGTTACTTTAGAATGTTACTTTTGTTAAATTATAGAATGCATGCATTTATTTTTCAGTCAAAGAAACATGCAGCACTGTACTTAGACAGAACTCACGTTCAGAATATTGTGGACATCTGACCATCACACCCATATTCCTCAAAGTTTTGCCACTATTTTTATAAAATGTCTTTGCATGCTGTAGAATTACCATTTCCTTCACTGGTGCCCTGTGCCCTGATCTTAACCCCACTAAACACCCGTGGGATGAATTTGACTACAAGTTGCACGTTAGACCTTCTGACCTACCCCAGAAACACTAATATTCTAATAATAAATATGCCCACAGCCAAGGTAAAAACCCATGCCTCAAGTGTGAAGGCTGCTTACTTAATACAAAAACCATTGCTTTTGCCATGAAACCTTTAAAAATCACATTTAGTTTGATGGTCAAGCGTTTACATACATTCTGCTAAGTGTTCATGCAACTCAAGTGCTAATGTTCAACATTCCGAATAAAAAATCTACAGATGAAATACACTTTACTGTTACTGTTACTGTTGTTTAAATTTATTGTTCATTATTTGTATTGTACATTTATAAGACAATGTTCCGGCCTCCCACATTAATCACGGCTCTACAGCCAATCACGGGCGTCTGTGGGAGGAATTGAACAAGACTAAATTAGGGGAAAAATCCCCCAAAAAAATAAATATATAAGACAAGGTTCTTTATAAAAACATTACATAATTGAATTTAACAATTTAAAATAAATCCAGTAAATATATACTTTATGACTGAAAATTGACTGAAATTCCCTGCATGTTTTTCCCCTGGTGATCATTTGCCACCAAATAGTTAACAATAAGTACCTAAAGACCATTTCGATGAAAATAAGAAGGTACTCTATAAGGAGATATTCTGGGTTATTAATTTATGATTTTAACTACTATCAACTATTTAAAAAAATCAGAAACTAAAAATTCTTTGTCATTTCTTATCATTTCCCATTAGAGCTGTCACTCCACAGGGTGTAAATGTGGACTGGCCAGGCTGGTGCTTTGACGACGAGGATGTGCTGGAGTTTGGGCTTGAAGATGAACCAGAAGAATGGTTTGAACAGACCCAGACTACGACAGAGATCCAGAAAACACCCAGGCATAGTGATGCCGAGTACAGTGAGGTGTAAAGAGATGTAGTAACACCCACTGCAGAAGCCTTTGAATAGACATTGTTCTCTTATGTGTACAGCTACTGTGACTTCAGAAAGGCTTGTGAACCCTCTTCAATTTTCTGCACCTGTGCATAAATCTGACCTAAAAATTCTACAATCCTAGAATGTGAATTATATAAATGACACATATAGGTTATAATTGGTACATTTATATATTGAGCTGAATTATCAGATATTTAAAATATTTTTGAGAAAATATACATGAGCCTTCACTTTAAATGTGGCTTGACCCCAGGAACTGGCGATCTATCCTGCATGATGTGCAGGAGGAATTTGATATATAATCTGCCTAAAAGTGAACTGATGGAGTTGAAACTCTTTAGAAATTGTTTCGTAACCTTCTCCAGCCTGGCCGAGCATCAGCATATCCATTCTCCATTCTCTATTGAGACATGGCACAGTTGCATAAAGCTGCATGGTGAAGACCAGAACCTCCTGTATGTTTATGTTCTTAAAACTTTGAAAACCCTTTATTGAAACAGTTGACTTCATTTACATTTAAATAGGTTCATAAAGAAAATGTATTTATTGTTGGATAACTTTGCTCAATGAATAAATGTAAAAACTATTTTTTAACATGCTTTATGTCATTTGTTTAATTGGGTTCTCTTTAGGGTTTCGTCTTTTCTAGTTTTGGGGCAGAGATAAATCTGATCAAATTGTACGGTGTTCAAAAACGTTCTACTCCACCATGTCACTTATCTTTGCCACAACTGCTCGACTAGTAATAAAATACACTCCCTACTCGAGCAGTTAAGGCAAAAATAAGTGACATTGAAGCAGTTTTAATATTAAAAACTGTCACTCATCAAAACTAAACTAACATTAGCCTAATGCTTTCTTGAATGACGAAGGCACTTGTAACATGCTGCAGTGATGTGCAGAATACAGCAGCAAACATTGTACGGTACAGATGTGCACTTGAGTGTCTTACTATGAACTCAGGATGGATTCTGAAGAATATGATGTAACTATTGCTGGCAAATATAAGACTTGTTTGGAAAAAGAAATAGCCAGTTTCTTGTTCTGACTGTCATGTAAATATGTTCTTATAAATTGCCCACATTTTGCCTATAACTGTCTGCAATGTCTTTTGCCCCACCCACTCATTTTCCTCCACCCAGCTTTGTTCCAACTCTGTTAGATTGCTTGGCCAGGTTTTTATCACTTCTTCTAGAAATATATGTATTATATCGCTCAGACTTCATGCGCTTTTTTTAAAAATTGGGTTTAAAGCCTGAAAAAGTTTGTAAAATATTTTTCTATTAGATTTGACAGGTGTTTCGGAATGCAGGATACATCAGCTTATTCTTCAAAATTTTGTATATAAATTATGTATGATTCAAATCTTTGCATGAAGTCATAGAAGGTGCATATTATATGATGTAAACTAATTATGTAAAAATGTATAGTCTGGAGTCATGTAGTATGAAACGACAAAAAGCAAGACTTTGCAGTCACAGTTTTCTGACATTGATTGGCTCACTAATGGTTATGAAAAAATATTCATATTATATTTATAATATTTTTTGTTGTTGTTGTTGAGTAAATGTTTTTCTATAGACATCACAATGTATATGACATATACTGTGAAAAGAAACTATGGAAAAATACATACGTAAAAGATGAAATTGTTTTAATACGTGTACTTTATTGATATATATTTATTTACAGTATCATACATTAATACAATCTTAAAATAAATGTGTAGTTCTGCTTAGTATTATAATAGATGCTTGTAAGAGAATTTATGCTACAATTTCCTGAAAGTCTCTCTCTCTCATGCGCACGCACACACACACACACACACACACACACACACACACACACACACACACACACACACACGCACACACACACACACACACGTAAATGACAAATTACAGTTTTTCTGTAGACAATGTTTTACACGATTGACAGTTTCAAATTTTCACCACATGCTGCTTTCTGGGTTTTCTCTCTCACTTTGGCTCTTTCTCTAAATTCTCGCTCATTAGCAGCGAGGTGGACAATTGTCTCCATAGCTGGATACTGTAAGACCATTTTTCTCTGCACACACAGAATGAGAAGAGTGTCATTATCTGATATCTATTTCTACTGTAAACATTTTTAACAAATTAAATATCATAAATCTACTTACCCTTCGGTGGTTTTTGTACAGCTGAAGCAAAATTAGCGCCAACAATAAGAACAGGAAGCACAGTCCTATGATGGTGGCTACTTTGGTTCCACTTGTAGATTTTTGCTCTCCTTCCAAACCACCTGCACATACACACATACACAACATAGTGAGTCTACTGAGATGCAAGACCTATTTATTTATATATTTCCAGCTCAACATAGTTAAGTGCTCCTTATTGGAATACATTCTGAGTGCCTTGAAAATCAGGTGTCTTTTTCTTTTTTTTTTTTTACAGCAGTAAGCGTTACATATGGATGCTGTACTCACTCATCATTTGCAGGTGGTAAGTTACGTTTCCCAGAAGCTGATTTTGGTTATAGAAACAGCACATCCATTCTCCTAGTCCTTGGTGCTTGTCTTTTGGGACTTTCAGCATATTTGATGTTGACTTTTGGACAGAGGTGAATGTCTGAGTATCATTTTCACCATATTCCACATAGATCCACTCATAACCGGTGATTTGGCTGGGGCTGCTAATTCGACAGGTCAGCACCGTATTGCCATTTCTTTTTGAGGTCAGAACTGCGGAGGCACAGTTACACAGTCTTAGTCATGTAAACTTTCTTAAACCTGATTTGATTTTATGTTCTCTAAGGCTGCATCAATGAAGCAAGAACATTCTAATTAAAAATGATTGACTGTGATACCGGCAAACAGTATGCGAGTGTAAATTGGAAGCACTCACTTTGAGCAGTGACCAGCTGAATGTTCCTCTCCACTTTCCCATGCTGGCTGTTTCTCTTCACCTGACACCTGTATGTGCCGTTATCTCCATCCTGCACACTCTGAATGAATAAAGATCTGTCCACTAGCCCCGAGGGGTGCTGAGAAGCAACGAAACTGGCGGACATGTTGGAAAATAATTGAGAATTGGCAGGCTGATTGGATGTTTCTGAAACTTTCTCCCAGTATACAGTGTTGAAGAAGAATTCCTTGGAGAAGATACAGGGCAGGGTGACAGAGGAGCCCAGTGCTGCATACACTACTTCAGAGGTGTCTCTAGGGACCAGGATACCTGATAGAGACAATCAGGCCAAATCAGACCAAATAATCACCTTGAAAATTATTAACCTATTAAACATTATTATTCATACTTTGCACAATGTGAAAAAGAAATTTCACCTTTGACTTGCACTGATATGGATGCGTTTACTGTTCTTTCTTGTTGTCCAATCAGACAACTCCAAGTTCCCGCATCCTTTTGTGACACTTCATTGATTGTGTATGTTGGCATGCTTCTTTGAATGGGAGTTGGAGAACCATTTAATTCCCACTTTCGTATCATTCTCTGTGTCTGTGGAGTGACAGCACAGCTCAGTGTCAGCTGATCACCCTCGAATACCACAGCAGGAGTGAAGGAAACTGCAGGGAAACAAAAGACCTCCTTATTATTGTGTATTTTCTCCAAAAGCCTCTAACATTTTTGTGTTACAGTGAAGTAAACAATACATTTCTATTGAATATATTAAAATAAAGACAATCAGATAGAAAGTTAGTCATTGGAATATAATGTTTTCTTGATTAAAATGTAAAGCCTCAAAGATGCTGGGATTAATTTTTATGAATGGGTCATAATACAGGTAGTTTCTCGTATTGCAAAACAATATAACAAAAAACAAACAAAAAAAGGAATATTACCTTTAATGACATAGAGCATGACTTTTTTAATGTTCTGTCCATCCACCTCGCAGAGATACATTCCTGCATCCTCGTCCCTGGTCCCTTCAATATGAAGACTGAACTCTGAATTCCCAAAGTTTGAATAGGGACAGGTAGCGTGTGGCGCCTGTCCCACTGGCCGAAATTCAAGCCCACTCTTGTCCCTGCGCCACACCGTCCGTTCTTCACTGAATAAACAAAACAGAATTTTTTCACTTTTTGTGACTTATTCACGTAATGATCTAGCACATTACTGCTAAAACTGCCTTCAGTATTTTTTTTTCTTTTCTTTTTTTTTTCTTGCAATTCCGTGTAGAAAAGATTACATGTACAAGAGAAAGTCGGGTTGAATCTTACCTGTTCTTTTGCATAATTCTTTTCCAGGTGACAGCAGTAGAGTGTTTAACTGGATAAGACATTACACAAGGCAACACTGCAACCGAGCCACTAGCCACAAAAACCTCAGTGTGCCTCACACAGTTGCCAGCTGTAAGATACACGCAAATTTGATTAATATCTTGAAATCAACTGACTGAATGAGAAGGTATTAACTTACACACTAGGGCAGTACACAAATCATTCACAATCACACTAGTTAATTCCAGTTGATGCTTACAAAAAAGTATATTATTGAAGACATTAATGTTGAAATAGTGAAATGACTTACTTGAGATAGCCATGGCTGTTGCTAGAAGAAGCAGAAGATGCACTTTCCTATAGGTTTGTGCCATTTTTTCAGTAAGCAGTAAGTGTTATTCTTTAATAGTTGCTGCTAATGTTCCACTACTTGCCTGTAACCTCTCTCTTTCTCTAACTGAGATTCCAGTTTGGGGCTGAGCATGTATATTATTCTGTAGGTGTGGGGGTGTGTGTGGGGGCCTGTTTCACTCGAGGTAATTCCTCTTCTATGTCACATGACTTCAAGACAGAATTTGCTCAAATGTGGTCTGAGTGACGCACAGTGGAAAGTAGCAAGAGAGAGAGAGAGAGAGAGAGAGAGAGAGAGAGAGAAAGAGAGAGAGACAAACAAAGGCAATTCTACTTACCCACGGATTCTCCCGCTTCTTCTTTTCTAAATTTCAATTATGAAAGTATGTCATGAGTGACTTGTAAAGAAGTGGAAAAATAAAGTTGGTGGTAAACAAAAGAGTCACAAAAGATTTACTTTCGATATACTGTGTTGCATGTGTGTTAGAACTACTAAGTTGAAAATGTATTTAATAATGCAAAACAGTGCATGTTAGGGCTACTATGCATGTAATTGAGACAATAATTTAAAGTAATGGGTGTGAGGGCAACTAAATGAGTATGTAATGCAGCACAAGCAAAAAAAAAAAAAAAAGAAAAGAAAGAAAGAAAGTCTGCAGCTTGATCAAATTTTTTAAAACTAATTTCAGCAAAGTGCTTCCTTAACTTTAAGAATATTCTTAAGGTGACCTTCTAGTATTTTAGATAGTAGCAGTGTAAAATGTATGAAGTGGAATCCTGGCCTGTGTTGTGTTCACCTGAAGCCTGATTGACTGCTATTATCAGATATGCAGTCAGCATGTTCAGCTCAGCTCCACTTCCTGGAAGGCCAGGCACCTTGTTGAAGGGCACGAGTGAAACAGACGGCGATGGAGAAATGTGGCGTATGGGGGCAGTAGTTGTTTTGATGAGAGGAATGATGCTTTGGATGACTCAATCCCCCCTCTCAATTTGTTTTACTTCTTTTGTATTCTAGCCTTTTCTCCCATCACTGTGAGTGGACTTGAAAGAAGAACATAATTTTTTTTTTTTACAGCTAGTGAATATGCAGAATAGTTTTCCACTGTGTGCTGCTTACACAATATTGTAATGAATTGCTTTTTCCATGCGACACTAAAGAAGTTAAGAGCTCATTTTACCTAAATGATTCCATTCATTTACCCAATATTTTTCTTTTGCTTTATTGCACATTGTGATTATTGTATGGTAAAATAATAACATTTAATAACAAAGATTCTGTTATAACCAAAGACAATTCAAACCAAGTTTTATTAATGCATTCATGACCTTAAAGTATTATGTAAATTGATTGATGTGTATATTCATCAATCTCATAACTGTGTACTTTGTATGTAGTTGTATGATTCTTAGTAGTTAATTCATGCCACAGATAATAATATATAATTTAATAATAATATATAATAATATATAATCATAATCATAATATTAATAATAATTTAATAATAATAATTAAATAAGGCTAATATTATATATTCAGATGAACTGAGTGTATTTCTAACACCAGTTAATACATTGGTTTCTATATGTGTTTTTGTAACAGTCACATGTCACCTTTTATATTCACCCTAAGAACAAACAGATAAGAAAGAGCAAAATGAAGACTGTCCATAGATAAAAGTATCTCATTCACAATGTTAAGTGTGGTGGATCACAAATTAGACATTAAACTCAGCTAATAAATGTGCTTATAATACTGCTTACATAATTTAAATAACCTAAATTGCTTTTTCTCCATAAATAATTCTTGTCATATTAATCTCATATATATATATGAAATGAAATGAACTGTCTGCTCTGGGGCTGCTGTATCCTGACCGACTCTGTGCTCTGATCCCAGCTTCCTATATACAAATATATATATATATCTGTATGTATGTGTGTCTATTTCATTTCCTGATTTTTTTTTTTTGCACCCTTGGTATATATAATACTGTACAAATACAAATACAGCCCCAGAGCAGACAGATAGGATTAAGTGCCTTGCTCAAGGGCTCAACAGTGGTAACTTAGCAATGCTGGGGTTGAAACCCCTGGCCAGAAACTCAGTAACCTACAGCCTTAACCATCTGAGCCACCACTGCTCTACACACATACACACACACAAATGTACAATATTAACCACCTTAACCAAGGGTTCTAAAAAAAATCAGGAACTGAAATTACATTTCCATAAATGTGAAAGTAGTTAGTAGGCAGAAAAAATAACCACTTTAATATAAGATACATATATTAGAATAATATGAAAATAAGATCTCCTATACAGTGCTGTTAATACTTTAGTTTGATTCCAGTAAATAAATATTCTTAATTAATTAACTGTAATTAGTAGGTAATTGCAACTCTTATTTATTTGTGATCTCATTTATGCATAAAGCAATTTTTGCTTTAAAAAAACATGCATTCTCTGCATATAACATGAGCAAAAGTAGGTTTAACCGGTTTGTATATATAATGTTACGGTTTGCAATTTAATCATTATGTATAATTCATAATAAATTATTAATAAATAAAATAATTAATTGTATGCCTTCAATTTAAAAACAATTATTAAAAATTTAATATTGTTTTTATAATTTCAGATTAGTATTTTAGTGTCAATTTTGTTTACAGTGCTGTTTCATGAGAACAGATTAAATGTGATGACCACACACCCACACGCAATGCTTGTTACATAAATGGTAGCAGTACCACAACAGATAAGCAGATAAATTGGCATGTTGTGTGTGGAACAAATGTAGCTTTGTGAGGGGGGAAAGTGTGTGCAATATCAGTGATAGGGTCTTTCCTACATGCTCTAGGTCACAGAACCAGCTGATTTAAATAGACAGAGGAAGAGATAAAGACCCTCACATGGAAATAGAGTGTAACATGTAGGAATACTGTAAATGTGCAGAATCGGAAAATATTAACATAAACAAATATAGTGGTAAGATTTATTGAACAAAGCTTCATTCATTCCCTTCTTGCCTGCTTAAACCTGCCACATTCAAAACCCACCTCATGGTTTTCTTATTTTTCGTATTTTTCCTTGCAGTCATTTGACTCTTTTGACTTTTATGTTTGTAGTGTATAGTGTATATAGACCTGCCCCAAAAATAAAAAAGACTAGAGTATTTCAAGGAGAATTGCCAAATATGTCATCCTTCTGAGCTTGTTCTTTTTGCTTTGAAGCTTTTCATATAAAATAGCTTTATAAACTTTAGGCGATAAATCATATCAATCATAATAAACAAAATGACAAATACACATTTAATAAAGACATTTAATCAAAAACAGAAAGAAAAACATACATAAAGCACGTTCTATTCCACCATACACATACCTCGGCCCACAGTCGTTTGTAAAAAGAGGTGTAGAAAACATGAAAAAACCACACACGCCCACAGACAGCACACTCTTGAAGAGCCTCATGCTCTTTTACCTTTCATGCATCAGGCTTTATTTCCTGATGTGTCCCCATTGTAAACAACAAAAGGCATGCCACCATGTCGTATTTATATCCTTTAGCTTGCTGTCGTAAACAATAATATAATCATGTTTTTCCACTCACTGAGAAGCATCGAGTCCCTCTCTGAGAGGACTAAATACTGTCCGAGAGTTTATTCTTTCCTGCACGAAGCAAAAAGTTATTATCTCAGATGCTTGATTGTTCGACTGCTGATTGTGCTGACTTCAGCACGCAACACATTTCTGATATGCCTGCAAAAGCAATGCACTAAATAATAAATGCAGAGATGTAAATCATTTTTGTATGGTCTGATTAGAAGTTCAACCAACAGCATTCTGCTGGAACAATCCGACCACTGGAAACTATCATAATGTCTAAGTTCAAATTTCTGTCTGTGCTCTTACAGTATTTTGCCCTCTTACTAATCTAGTCATCTCTTTCTGCTTCTTAATGAATAGTGGGAGTTTAAATATGCTGCTTTTTTATGATCATGAATAGTTTGCCATTAGGATGTCAGTGTGTATACAGCGTAAATCATTTCAGTTTTTTTAAATAACTGATGAACAGTCCATGCCATTAAAAGCTACTTGCTCTCATTAAATTAACTAAATATATAATATAAATTGTATTACTGATATTTTAAAAGTTTTGATTAAGGAGCTTTCTTAGTTTTAAGTTTCATAGGGAATTTTGTTCAGACAAACATGCATTGTGATGCACTTTTTTCAAAACCTTCATGTAGGCATGTAGATATGTCAGAATAAGCAATCTCACAAGCTTTTAACCCATCTTAAACAAGGGTGCCAAATATTCAGGAGCTGACTTTTCATTTCCAGAAAGTTTTCATAAGTTAGTAGGCAGAAAAAAAGATAACCACATTAATACAATTCTGCAGTGAGTTGGGCAGCTGTGGTTTTATGTTTTTTCTATACAATCTGTGTTAGCACCCGGACATCTCTTTCAGGCAGCTTCCTCTTGCGTCCACAGTTACTCTTACACAGTTACATTTTGCCTGACTTCGCCATCTGGACACCCCCACCTGTTCAAACTGCTAGTGTTACACAGTGTGTGTGCCGGTCATAGTAAGAAGCCTCTTCTTGGTTTCACTTTTTTCGTTAGAACCACAGTGTCCGAATTTTGCTCCTCGTTGTCAACCTGCTGCATTGGTGGAGAACGTGGAGAGGTGGGTCGGAACGAGATCCCCAACAAACCCCAGAAAAAGATCTGGGGCAGCTCTGGGAAATGAATATTCAGCAACAGGCGCTGCTAGAGCGGCTCTCTCAAGGGATGCAGGAGACCTTGAGTTGACCAAACTCACGACACATAATGACATTGATGCATGTCCCTGCATAGTCGGAAAGACCATAATGCAACCCTGGATGCGAAAGGCTGCCCCCGGGTTTGGCTCCCACAGACTCCAGATGACTCCATCTTCCTGGGATCCTGCATTGAGCATGGGTTACTGAAACCACAAGAAAAGAAAGTTGCCCACAACAAAGAAACATGTACATGCTTCCTTGGGCTTTGCTAACTATTATAGACGCTTTGTGCTGAGTGATCATAGACATGTTTCACACTATATCAAAAGATATTCATGAAGTGAAAAAGTAGATATTCAAATAATATACAATTATTTGTAAATACCTGATTTTTTTATTTTATTTTTATTCAATGAAAATAAGCCATAATCACTGAAATAAATAAATAAATAAATATATATACGCTTCACTTTAAAATTCTAAAAATAAAATTACTTTTCCAAGATTTTTAAAACTTTTTAAAAATACATGTGATATTTCCTAATTGGTTTATATATCTCAAGCAGTTACAAGCAATGATAAGTATAAGGGGTCCTTAAATCAAACAGCTTAACTTGGTATTACACCCACATGGAAAAATAAACAGTAATATTCTGAATGTCTAAAAGACAAAAATACAGATTGTGGCACTGTGGTATACTCCTACTAT